>NDGN011211164.1:0-14662 GCA_002564285.1 Tympanoctomys barrerae
GCTTTGCTAAGCTTGTTCTAAGTAGGTGCTTTAGACCACTGAGTCATCTCACCAGCCCCTTGACCTGCATTTAAATGAACTAGTTAAGGATTTCACAAATCTCCCACTAGATTACTAATGCTAAGAGAAAGCACTATGATTTACTTATTTGCATCCTTTAACGCTTAATGTAGATTCCTACATAGAATCCACATTCAGTGCTAGATTAAAAAAAAAAAAGTTAAAGCACAATTTTATAAAAGAACTGTTTTTGGCCTATTCTAAACTAAAAAAACAGTTGATTAAACTGCTGTGCTTTCTTTTCTTGAAAGTACAAGTTAAGACATTCTTGGGTTTACAACATTCCAATGGCTCCTCGCCTCGTAAGGAAGGCCACTGCCATCACAAGACTCCAAGGTGCATTTCCCCACCCCTACACTGGTCAGCTACTCAGAGCAGCCCTCTCTGGCCACCCTACGTGTATGTGCAGAGGCACATATACAGCCACTCTGTACTCCATTTCCTGCACTGGCCATCTTTCCCCGATGCACCTACAATCTCCTTCCATCTCCTGTGTGATTCACTCGTGCGTCATCTCCCTCCCCATGAGGGCGGATGCTCCACAGCACAGGGATTTTGGACTGCTCTGGTCACTGCTATAGCCTCACTCTCTGCAGCTGAGCTTAGCACCACATAGGCACCCAGTAAATATTTGCAAGACAATTTTCCCTTTAAACAGTAGAAGAATATAGCAGAATATAACTTTCACTTTAAAAAAAAAGTTCCTTTACTTACTTTATTATTTTAAATGAGATTAAAACATACAATCTCATACACATACTTAAAATAAGGCTTGGGGATCACCTAGCAGTCAGTCATCCTTTGCTTAGCCAACTGCATCGGGCCCTCTTGCTCAACTTGAACTTCTCTGAGGTTCATTCTATGGAGAAGTTCATAGAAGTTCTTCCGTTTACATTTAGCAAGAAGGTATTACTAGTGATGTTATAATTAAATAACCTGAAGCAGTGTTCTTGTTTGAGGTTACATTTCAACATAAACCAAGAAAAAATATTGACAGGAATTTTAATGACCACAGTTTACATCTTATACACCAATAGGAGAAGTTTAAAAATCCCTTAGAGGTTATTAATCTGTATATTTTTAAACGATGACTAAATACTCAACCACATAGATGCATAATACAAAATCACACATTTTACGCCAGAATTATACAGGTTGTTTTGTAGAAAATTTCTGTTGCTATTTCTATACACATAGACTTCACAAAATACCAAAATGTTATTAGTCACTGACCAGTTTTTCTCTTTTCCTTATTTCATGAAAACATCTGTTCTTTACACTGCCAAGAGTAACTCAGTCTGACCTTTTCCTCAGTGTGAGTAGGTAACTTCTGGAAGTCTCATCTTGAGCATATGAGGTTAGAAGTACAAAGAAAAAAAAAAAAAGGCTATAAAGCGTCCCTTCATTCCTGGCATCGCTAATGATGACTGCGTGCCTGCTACATGCTCGCCGCGGTGGGCAAATGAGACTCTCAGCGAAAAGCACAGACGCCCACCTTCCCTCTCGCACAGAGAAGGACAACCCTGGTTTTATAGCACAATCACAGCTGAAGAAACCCTGCTAATTTTCAACAACAATAAAATGAAGGTCTACGAGCACAGGAAATTCTTTCACATGGAGCTTCAATGGCATCTGCAGGGTGTTACCTCTTTTTGTACACTTGACTACTGAGTTACCCAAACCAGGACGGATCAAGTTTGCTAGAACAGATATTTACACTAGTTGAGCCTCTCATATTTTACCTAATCATAACTATTTCCAAAATGAAAAGCCACCAAATCCCACCCTCATGGCCTTTCAACCAATTGCAAAATGTCTCCGCAATGTTAGCGCATGTTTTTGTTACTGCCGCTGCTCTGTTTTGTTTTTGTGCCAGGGTCTCACACATGCTATACAAGCACTCTGCCACTGAGCAACACCACAGCTTGCACTCACACTCTAAATGAACTGGTTCTACAATGTTATGCCATGTTCCTCCACCAAATCATACAATCTCTGTATTCCCCCAAGGGATTATCTTGGTGACCACTTCATTAAACCCTTTATTGCTTATTCATTAGTTTGAAAATGTTCTTACACAAATCTTCAGCATTTCAGTGCTTAGAAGAACTTAATGACGTCACCAACAAGCTAAAGCCATGTGAACATTTTTACAGAACCCAGGAGTGAAAAGGGCTCTGGAGCTATATAGCTGCTTTTTTTAAAAATTTTTTTTAATTTTTGGTGGACCCAGGGATTGAACTCATGCCCTTGTGCTTGCTAGGCAATCACTTACTCTACTGAGCCATCTCCCCGGTCCCCTGCCATATAGCTTTTTTTTTTTTTTTTAATGGTATATTACTTTTTTTTTTTTTTTTGCCATACCCTGCCATATAGCTTTGATCGTACAAATTCCTACCAAATGATTCAATTCCCTAGTGTCATTCAACATCATCATCTATTTTACCCAAGCATCTAAATAAGAAATAGAATGCTCCATTAAAAAGATAACTCCAACTTTCGGGAATGAATTCTGCCTTCTGATCTGAAAATGATCACCAGTGATTTTCTTACTGGCCCTCCTTCTACTCTCCAGAGTTGGGAACAGAGAAAGAAGCAATCTAAATCTTCTGTGAGTTCCCAAATGCGTGGGGATAATGATCAAATTGCCACAGTGCCTAATAGTCTCAGCTTACCCTACCATTTCTCCTAAGACCCATGACCAAAGGCCCTGACTGCCCAGTCGCCAGCACGAACTGCGAGTGGCCACATCAGTCCTCAGTGGGGGTAAGCAGCACCTCCAGTCTGGTACACAGCATTGCTAGTAACTAAGCCTACAAAAAAAGTTGCATTTGACAACCAGGTAACACTGCCGATTTAAACTGAATCACCTATACAAGGTGAGTGGAGTGAGGTGGGCAGTAGCAATTTCTTCCTCTGTCCTAAAGCTGGGCCCTATTCCTAAGTGTCCCCCTTCAACTCTCCCTGCCACTTACACTTCCTGGCAGCCAGTGAGTGGGCCAGGTGGCCTCTAGCAGGTCTCTACACTGCCAGAGTGTCATCTCCACTCACCACAGAAACCTGCTCTTTGTCATGAGCCAATGATAAGATGCACACTCGCTAACTGTTCCTGATGCCAAGTTTCCAAGTAGATAACATCGTCAAACTTAACATTTTTTTCTCAAAGCATTAAAAAAAAACCTACACATCTACACAGAATGTCAATATAAAATCATGAGACACTATATGATTTCTTTTTTCCTTAAACCTTTTTTGCTTTAAAGATTGTTTGATACTACTTAAATCCACGCAAAATTTTATAAAGTTCCATACACACTAACAGTTCATAAATTCCAAGGGACTTTTGGATAGTTTTTTTTTTTAAATCAGTATGAGAAAAATTTCACTTCCCATTTTATTTTTAAAGTATACACGCATACGTGAGGCTAACCAATCAGTACTACAGCCAGACACAGGGTGACAGATGAAAAGGCGACACCATAAAAGGGCGTCTGCAGTGTCTCTTAAAGCAACATGCCAAGCTCAACTGACTCCAGTCTGTGGAAATACTAACTGCTGCTCAAGAAGACGGACAAGCTGCTGCTATGTAAGTACCAGGATCTGTGCTTTGATGACAGATTCAGGGAAATCTTTAAAAGCCTAAGTTACAAGGTAAAAGGATCAATTATAAACATTTCTAAGAAAAATTGTATTACTACTGCAGTGAAGACTCTCTGCTTGCTGGCAGTACTGATTTGCTATAATGAAGCAAGGTGAAAGCAATGAATGGGTGATGCCAAATACTGCCAAAAAACAGGGCTCACATTGTGTGCTTTGGTGTGGATGCACAATGACAAAAAACCCACTCAAGTATAAACTAGTAAGTACAGCCAATATTTCAGGGTACTCTAATGTGAACAGAAATAAGGTTATTTAAAATGAAGTGTTCTACATATGAATGTGTTTTACATATGACAGAAAGCACACTTTAAAAGAAAAGTTATCACATTTTACTATGAAACATACTTTTATGTATCTGTATACATAAGTCTTTTCTGGTGTTTTGTTTTTTGGTGCTGGGGATTGAATTCAGGACCTTGGGTTTTCCAGGCAAGTGCTTATGCTGCTGAGCTATCTCCCTGGCCCTCTTTTCTGTATTTAAGATTATTTTTCAGGACAGAATTTCATGAATAGAATTCCTGGAGCAAAGGGTATATTTCACAAAGCTCTGGACATACAGCAATATATATATATATATATATATATATATATATATATATTGTTTTTGTTGCTTACTAAAACATTTTACCAATTTACCCTTCTACCAGCAAAGAGTCTGAGCTTCATTGCCTCTCAAATAATTTAATTCTAAAGATAAACTATTAATTAGATAAAAAGAGAGCCCTGTTGTTTAGTTTTTATTTATTCATATTTTTTCTACAACTTCTTGCCTTAAAAAAAATCACCAAACCATGAATGCTATGTTGTGATTTGCCAGGGTTTAATCTGAATCGAGGATGGTAGTGACAGACTCTTGGTGAAACTATTGCCGTTAGGAGACTTCCTCTAACGATGGGTGCTGGTTTTTTGCTACTGTTGTTGTTTCTGGTAAGGTCTTCACTGTTTGCTGTCACTCTGAATGCAGTAAGGTGTTTACGAGCTGGGGCTCTGGAATCAGGCAAGCCCGGCTCAGCTACTGACCAGCTGAGAGCCTCAGGGCAGCTGCATGACAGCTCTGCCTTTGACTGCTTCTTTCGGAAAATGAAGAATATTTCTGTCAAGTCCTTCTAACAATGACTTTCCTAGTAAATATGAACGTTCTGTCTAAAATTTTTCTCCCTGCCTCTGTCTATTAAACTACCAAAGATGAATCCAACAGGCAGTTTCCCTGCCCTAACATTTCTATGAAAATTCTTTGATTCAAATTTATCAGGTCTTTATTTTATGGACTAGTCTACATAAAGACTCTGAGTCTATGTGCACTGATAAACGTCTGCCTGTGCTTTCTGGTATCTCATGGCATGTTTTGTCTCTCGGGTTAATCATACTTACGAGGACAGGTGTGGTGGTGCATGCTGTAATCCCAGCACTCAGGAGCTAAGGCAGGAGGACTGCTATGAGTTCAAGGCCAGCCTGGGCTACATTGTGAGGCCCTGTCTCTAAATAAATAAATAAATGTACTGTTGAACCTAAAACTGCAAGACCTGTGGCTCCACAAAGCAATCTCACGCCCATTCTCTCACGTTATGTGGGTGACTGTGCTGATAGTTCCTTTTACACATTACTTTTGGCGGGCTTCCTAGCTTATTAGCACGATGGCCAGTCATTCAGTAGCATAAATACTCAGGCCACTCTATGACTCTCACATGTGTACTAAACCGTAGGCATTTACTAGATGTCTACTGCAGTAAGTATGCAGGATAAAAATGTACAAAGTCATCCTTTGGCCGCTCCCACCTAAGACAGCCCACCACCTAACAAAGGAGTTCACCAGGGAACCCATTGCCACCCTTTTCAAGGCCCCCTGAAGTTGGTAAAAGGTCCTGGCCGGCACAAGCGCTGAGGATGTGAGGAATCCCGCAGTCTATGAGCTTCCTAAAAAGTCCATCCACAATGAGACAGGTGTGTGAAAGCCTCCACAGACTCCATAGGTCACAGATCCTTGTGGTATTTTGGAAGTGCAAATAGACCAAAAAAAAAAAAAAAATCTTGTTAAATATCTGCAAATACCTAAAAACTATAAAAATAAAATAGTACAAAAGCTATTCAGGTACTCATCATCTTTTGATTGAAAATTCAGTCTAAATTGTTTTGTTATTACAATACCAATATAAAGAACAAAGTCTAAAGAAAATTTAAAAACCCTTTCAAAACTATTTCAAAATGTGCTATAATCTTCACTTTGATCCACATATTTCCCTCCCTTCCGAGTCCACCTCTCTTTGTTCAGACAGGAATGAGTTGGTATGTGTTAAAATTCTGCAATTTCTTCTCATTTTTTTCCACCCATGTCAAAATCATGCTGGAAAACAGAATCTAGGGGCAAAATACATTGTACTAAATGTGATTTTTGGAGCCAAATGGTCTAAACCCTGACACTGAGCAGCTGTGTCGTTAGTGCTCTATGCCTTGGTTTCACCACCTAGAAATACACTGGTGGAGTCTGAGGCTTCAGTGCGGACCTCCCTGTGTGGCAGCCAGGCAGGGCCCGTAACATAGGGCCCTGCATGAACAGCAGGGGTGGTTACTCTTCCTCAAGGGCTGGCATCTGGCAGAGCACCACAAGAGCTGGGATTTGGTGGTTTAGCCGGTGGTGTATCCTGAACGCCTGTCATCGGTTGGCTGCAGAGATAAGAGAACAAGGCACAGGGCCCTTGTAGGCTCACAGAAGAAAGGCTGAACCACACGCTCACTAGCAGACAGCACAGTGCCCCAGCAAAGACCCTTGCCGGCTCTCCTAGGGCTGTGCAGGGGAGGGAGGAAGTCAAGGAAGCTTCTAGGAATCGCTGGTCTCTAAGGACATCTAGAGGAAAGAAGGAAAGAGGGATGCAGACAACAGTGTGAATAGGTACAGACACGTGAGGATTAAAGCCTCAGAAGCCAGAGGATTGAATAATCAGTGAAAGGTGAAAGAAACGGCTGAAAAATGTAAAACCCCAAATGTGCCAAGAGGGTGTTTAACCAAACTCCCCACTCCCTGGCACGTTCTGCAGTCTGCCTTTTCTATGGGCAGTTTAATGGGCTGAATTGGTCTTCACTGAGTACTCACTGGGATCAGTCACCGTCCGAGACACCGAGAGGAAACCGCAGGCTGGTAACCACGTCTTGTCTGTCTTGAACAAAGTGCCCTGCCTTGAGTCTTATGCTGCCAGTGACCTTTCAAAGACTCCCTGAAAGGCAGTCTGAAGCAGACTACCCCAGGGTCAGCGGCAGCATCACCATCCGTGCACAGAGATTACTGAACCAGGCTCCTGGGCCATGTGTGATTACAGTGGTCAACTAGCAGCACACTGGAAAGGACAATCTGACTTTGACAATGAAGAGACGGGAAGCAGGGGCTGCCTCAGTTTCCTCTTCCATAGTCAGGAAATGACGTCCTCTACCTGCCCTGTCACTCACAGGCCTGTGGCACACACAGCAGCTAAAGGGATGTTTGTTCAGGCAACTAGCAGAAAAATGAAGACAGTCACCCACCAAGTGCTGGGCGTGTGTATGACACTGGACCACACACACACTCCTGTGTCCTTGTTTGAGCAAGAACAAGGAGGCTGTGGCAAATACCTGACAAATACTTGTAAAACAAGGTGACCAAAGGAAGTCATGATAGCTTCTTATCACCTGCAGCATGTTGTTCTCAAGGGACCCCAGAAAGCTTCCCTCCTGCCCTGGTTAGGGATGCACTAGTCTGTACTGCCTCAGTTCCTAGTTACTTCAAATAACCTACGGTTGATTATACTTCTCCTCATTTTAGGAATTTCCTCTCAATATTAGCCTTTCTCAAGAAAAAAGCCCAAGAACTGTGCATCAAGAGGAATCAGAGGCCAAGTGTGGTGGTACATGGCTGTAATCCCTGTACTTGAGACACTGAGGCAGGAGGACTGCTGTGAGTTCAAGGCCATCCTGGGCTACAAGGTCAGGTTTCATGCCAGCCTGAACTGCATAGTGAAACTCTGTCTTCAAAAAACAAAAAAAGAGGAATTGGAGAAAGTGGCTCAAATAGCATTCACTATTTAACAATGAAACTCTAACTGTCATCTGCACATCCATATTTTAGGAACTAGCTGCTTTTGAAAGTGTGTCTTCAGCACTTTGGTTCATGTTAGAATGTAGCCACTCTGAGTCAGGTCCCCTCTCTGAGAGAAGTGGACTGTGACCGGACCTGACTTGTCAAGGAAGTCCCCGCTGATCAGTGACCATCTCACTTGAGCTACTCCTTACAAAAACCTTACAAAATTCTTAGTACTTTTAGCCTATTTGGTTTCTTTTAAAAATGTTTGAACTGGAGATGGAACCCAAGGTCCTTGCAATTTTTGTTTTTTTTATTTGAGTCAGAGTCTCATTAAGTCATGAAGTTGCCCAGGCTGATCTTGAATTTTCAGTGTTCCTGTTTCAGCTCCCTAAGTGCTGGGATTACAGGCATACGGCATCTTGCTTGGTTTAGCCTCCAGCATTTTAAGTGCTGATGATTATTAAGATAAAACTTAGTAGCAGTAATATTTTAGGAATCTTTGAGCAAAAACCCAAAGCTATTATCCTAGCGTGAAGTAAATATTTCAATATGATGATTTTTTTTTTTACTGTTTCTATCATGAATAAACCCTAGTAAAGCACTTTAGTTATCCAAGTAGATAAATCAGGACAGTAGTAGGCATATGTTTCCTTTGAAAAATCACAAATGCCTTCAACTTTGCACCCAGGTATAAATTTCCAGAGAGCAAACCAGGTTAGAACTTAGCCACCTTGCTTAAAGTACTAGTAAATGAGATTTTGGGATCTTTTTATTTTTTTCCTTTTGTGGCAAAAAAAAAAAAAAAAAAAAAAAACCTAGCTCATGTCAACATGTCCGGTTATGCAAAAGAGAGACGATAATATCTCAAGAAATGTTAGTGACTCTATTAGCTATGAAGTAACTTCTCCAGAAAAGCGTGCACAGGTCCACTTCTAAAAATGTAAGTAGAAAGACTTTGAAAGGTATTTTTCTGAGAAAGGAATTGATTGCTTTACATGTCAGAATAACAGGAAGGTTAAAAGGATGCAATATTCCATTTCAGAGACAAAACCGGGATTGTTTCCTCTGCTTATCAGCAGAGTAACAGAATGACACAGGTGGCTTCCAGGCTGTTTCTGGGAGAAACAGGAGTTCCGGAGGCCATGCAGGCCCTGCTCCTCAGCCACCAGTATGAATCAGCCCCTTTCTAGTAGTAGCTTGGATACTATCTGTGTGGCAAGGAAGAGCCTCAGGATTCCTGCCCCTCAGGGTGTGGCATTCCAAGGACAGCCGGGGGCCCAATACATCTTTTTTGAGTTTTTGTTGTTGTCTGTTTGTATTTTGTGCTGGCTCTCACTATGCAGCTTGGACTGTAGTAATCCTTCTGCTTTCAAGCCTCCAGGCACTGGGATTACAGGCATGCGCCACCACTCCCAGATTTGGGCTGGCTCACCACACCAGGGGTGGGGCCAGCATGGCATGTGATGCCAGGGATGGAACCCCGGACCCTGCACTTGCCTAAGCAGGCGCTTAGTCCACTGAGCTGTCTCACTGGTCCAGATGTTAGTGTTCTAAGAGAAAAAAAAAAAATCAGCACATTTTTGTGGGATTTTCCCCAGGCAGTGCCATGACAAGTTACGTTACTTTCAAACTTAACTCATGTACATATCTGCATCTGAAATAACATCTCCATACCTGCTGCCTAACAAGAAAATGAATGCTACTTAAAATATATTTAAGAGCGGACATAAAGTTAAACTTTGAAAATGATAAAAAGGGAAATTTACAATCCAAAAGTTGCTAGAAGCATACTGGTATGCAGAGCAAGAGCAGGATAGTAGCATGAACAAGAAGGAACACAGCGAAGAAGGGAAAATCATGTACAAGTCGGTTCATTTGCACACTGACAAAGGGAGTCTTATACTGCATACCCGTGAAAGTTCGCAACGCGAATGTTTGTAAGACCTAAGGACTGAGCTAGCTCCTCCCACACTGCTAATCATTTCTTTCATCCTTCAGTCTTGGGCTCTCTCAGACAACAGGGTCATTTCTGTGCTCCTAGGACATAGCACAGGATGTCCTAAAAGCACTGCTCAAGTTTCAGGAAAACAGTCCCTAAACTGACTAAAGGAAAGCATAAAGTAGTATCTCTAAGGGAAGATTATGATAGATTGGAATGTGTTGATAGAACAGGTGACAGTTAAGGGCACAAAAGGATTTTCCCCTCAACCTGAGAATAATACTGACTAAAACTGTAGGACTATATTAATAACACAGGAAATAAGAACTAAGTGGCCCCTGTGGGATCAATTCTGGAGGAGAGGGCACCGCTAAATCTCCACAAAACACTTCTTTCAGCACCTCCTCCAGTCGTCTTTACCTAAGACCCTTTGTGATGGATCCCACTTCCTGTCTGCATCCTGTGAGTGCTTCCTCAGCTGCCTTTGGCGCAGCAGTGTTCAGTGAAAGGCCCTGGACAGGATTCCCTGGGGAATGTGCTTCCCAGAGTGGTCCCTTTCCCTAGTGTCATGGCTTGTGCCTAGATGTCCCCCCAAGCCTCATGGGGCTGTAAGTGGGGCTTTTTCAGAGGTGGCTGTACTAGAATGTGTGACTGATTCATGGTGCAGCGCTAGGATTACGGGTGGGTTACTACATCAGTTCACTGATTGGACCGGCACTGCCCTAGTCCTGATAGACTGGATACAATATAAGGGACAGGAAGAAGCTAGTCTGCCCCTAGCTGCTTTGCTACCTTCTGCCCATCATGAACCTCTACCCATCTGCCAGGCCACCTCGGGGCCAGCCCATGCTGGGCTGAAACCTCTACACACTGTGAGCTAAAAAAACCTCTCCTTCCCTAACCTTGGGCATCGGGTATTTTGTCTTAGCAACAAGAAAACTAAGACTCCTGGGAAGAGTAGCCACACTGTGACCAAGCTGTCCGCAAACTCTCAGTTCTTCATTGGCTTCCTGACGCAGCCTCTCCTGCAGAGGCCTGGACGGGCATCACAGAAAACGACTCAGCATGGAAGGACCCCAGGCTCCTGGAAGGACCCCAGGCTCCTCACTTGGAAAGCACAAGCCATCCTGAGCAGGGTGCTGAGTGTTTTTACAGGACACGACTTATAGGGCTCCTAGGAGGCTGATACATACATGTGAAAAAAGAGCATTAGAGCTCTGAAACGTATATCAGATGACCAGGTTTTTGTAAAAAGAGCTAAATAAAAATATTTTTATCTTAGATTAAATATTCAATTACCTACTTATCCATTTCAATTCATTCATGTTCAGTATTAAAATTTAGACTGTATGGATAAAGCCCTCAAGGTACCTGTACAACACTGTGCAGGGCTGACATGAGACACTCTTCTCTGCATATGATGTGTATTTGCTGTCACCAGGAAAAGCAGCAAGTTACTGCACAATCCCAGCACTCTGGGAGGCAGAGGCAGGAGTGCTGCGAGTTTGTGGCCATCTTGGGCACTTTGGCAAGATCCTGTCTCAATTGAAAAAAACAAAATAAGGCTGGGATACAGCTCAGTGTGAAGACCCTGTGTTTAATTCCCAGTACAACCATCTTAAAAAAAAAAAAAAAAAAGCAGTGTTACCTGTTTGTTTTCCTTAACATAACTTCCTGTCAAGAAGCAGGCTCCACTACTGCCACTTTCAGGGCTGCATAATGCATATCCCACTGTATGATACTGTCCTAATGAAAAGCATCTGGATAGTTTGCAAACTCATTTTTGTAATGAACGCTGTCAAGTATCACTGTACTTACACTGTTCTGAAACCTCTGCCATTTCCCGCTCTAACAATGCTCCAGCTCACTCCAGGAAGCATTAGGTGTCACTTACAAGCTGTCACAGTGGCACCTCCTCCTCGGAGTCTCACATGCATGTGCCTTTCCCAATAGCTGCAATCAGAATCACCATACAGAAGACTCTCCAACTGCACACTCAAGTTTTGTGTTTTTTAAAAGAGTAATTTCCTATGAATCTGCTTTTCTAAGTTGAGTTTTTAAGAAAAATCCATTTTCTCAGATATTAGAAAATTAAAAGAAGTTCTTGACGCCAGATCCTCAGTGGCATCCCTGCCTGGAATCTTTACTTCTCCCTTGGGGCCAGTCTTAGTGACTAAACAGCTGCTTCTCACAGGAAGTGTTCTACAAATAAACAGTTTCCCCTCGACTTTTATTCCACAATGCCATTCCCATGACTTGTATTTAAGAACCACTTCATTTTTTTCTGCACAAAATATAAAATCCATATTTATAGTTTGGTGTTTTGCATCTCACTAACTTCAGTAACTATCTTCATTATTTTCTTTGGATAAACTCAGCTCTTTTTCAGCTTCTTGAGCTACATATTTAATCTACCCAGTCTCAATCTTAATAAATGCACTCGAGACATTGTGTTCTCCTGGATTAATTCCTTAGCTGCAGTGCACAATTTGAGCAAGAATTATTTTTGTCATTCAGTTCTAAGCATTTCAGAGGCTTCTTCCTTAATCCAAAAGTTCCTTGGGAATATACATTTTAGTTTCAAAGTTATCTTTTACATTTTATTGTTGTTTTCTACTTTAATTGCACTGCAGTCAGGCAATATGGTCTGCTCCATAATTTTCTGAAGGTTTCAAGACACCTCTGATGCTCTAGAGCCTGGTCGAGTTTCAGATGTGCCCACGTGCCTTTGGCACAAATCCTATTAGCTTTCCCATCATGTTGGGTAAATCTTCAAAGTCCTGAGTCTCTTTTCTAGCATATGCTAACAGGAATCCATAAGGTCTTCCATTATAACTGTGCATCTGCCAATTTTTTCTTTCAATTCTGTCAAATTTTCCTGGTACATGAATATTTCATAATTGTGTTTTCTGTTCTTAACTCTTACAGTGATCTTTATTCTCAATGATATTTGCCTTGAATTATATTTTTTCTGCTATGAAGATCACTACTCCAGATTTGCAATGGTTAGGGTTTGACTGGTTCGTGTTTTCCCATGCTTTTATTTCTAACCTTTTGAATCACTTTAAGTTATATTCTCTTCTAGGCAGCAGACAGTTGCATTTCCAAATGGACAGTCTCTATCTTTTATCAGACAAGTTTAAATTAACATAAATCTGTTGGGATTCCTACCATCTTATTCTGTGCTTTCTACTCAACATCCTCCCCCACCCCCACACCAGTTTCCATTCTGGTTTGATCTTGAATAAGAAGCTGCCCTGTTTCCACGTCCGTTCTCTTCCCTGTAGATCACGCTCACATTCTGTACGGGTCTGCCTATCCACACTGGATGCAGTCCACACCTGCACCATCGGAGTCTCCTGACAGCCCTGTGAGTCCTCCTAAGTGCCTACTGTGTAGCAGCAGCATCACCAAGTACATTAGAAATTTCCCTTAATTTTGGTGACTTCCATGTAAGATTTTACAGAGTCCCACAAATGAAATAATTTTTCTTCTAAAAATAATCATGCAGGGTTTACTGCTCTGCTCTTCCTACTTTCATCAAAGTTTACTCTACGTTGCTCTTTACTGTATAAATTTTTAGTTTCTGGAAATTTTTATCAACATTAGCTGTAAGAATTAGAAATAATCCAAAATTACACCAAGGGAGAACAGCATTATTAGCCATTGAAATACTATCAAAGGCAGAATTTTATCACATCTGTATGAAATCTAGACATACACACACAAAGAGTACCATGCATAGGGCTATCCAGCAGATCAAGCAGAATGCAAAACCCCCAAGTGATGCTCGCCTCCACGTGCAATGTGCACTCACATGTCCACTAGTGAGCTCATCTAGCTCACAATTACTTTAAAAGTTTTCCTGTTTAGTAACTTAAGTGTTTTTCTTTCTTATTTCTATTCTTTTTTGACGTTTTGGTTGTGGTTGTCACAGTCTCTGCTTTTTCTAAAAAGAAAACCTAACTTTCATTTCCTAACAAGGCCTAAGCTCATTTCTCATACTTTTTAGGTTAACACAAATCAGATCACTGTGGTAAGCTCATATTTCACTACATAAATGTGTGACTGATTTCATTTCCTGGTACTGATAACACATTTGGAAAAAAAAAAGTCCAACTGAAATTCAATTTAAGAGCGAAGCTTAACGCCTATCTAAAATATGGGGTCCTCTAACCTGATTTTCTTTAGAACCAGACAGTGGTTTAGAAAAAGGAAGGGGAATTTCGATCTAAAAAGCTGCTACATTCCCTCTTGTCACAAAAATGTATTTGCCCTATTTAGAAGGCTATATTTCCTTTACCAGAGCTTTACCAAAGCTACTAATTATGACAAATAAATTTTATTCCTTCTTCTTCATATTATCATATATAACCACATTATATATCAAAGATTTCTTTAGACTATGTAAACATTGAAAATTTAAGAACTAGATAAACATCGTATTTTCTCCCTATTGTAAGAGTGGGCTGGGGAGATAGCTCAGAGGCATAAGCCCCCGCCTGGCAAGCACAAGGTCCGAGTTTGATCCTTGGTACTGAAGGAAAAAAAAAAAAAACCAAAGAAAGAAAAAAAGAACCTGAAAGAGTAAATAAAAATGGAAAGGTACAACAGATACTGTGAAAAGGAAAGAAACTGCTCAAAGAGAAGAAATAACTGAGATGAGGGAAAGGAGAAAAGAAACAAGGGGGAAAATATGTATGTATATACACAGGGTAGCTGGGATAATTGTAGTGCTGATTCCCAGTGGTCTACTGAAAGGAACAGT
The DNA here is from genome assembly GCA_002564285.1 of Tympanoctomys barrerae. NCBI lineage: Eukaryota > Metazoa > Chordata > Mammalia > Rodentia > Octodontidae > Tympanoctomys > Tympanoctomys barrerae. The sequence goes on from NDGN011211164.1 coordinate 14,476, forward strand.
TAATGATTATGTTTTTTTCTTCTTTTTTTTTTCTTGACCAATTTTGTATGTTTATATCTGGTAATCTGAACAATTACTTAGAAGACAACAATTTGCGATATAGCAACCATTGTTGAATTTCTATCATCTTCTTTAGTGAAATTCTACATCCTTTCTAATGCTTTTTATTATTTTTTATTCTCTTTCT
>NDGN011211205.1:0-20326 GCA_002564285.1 Tympanoctomys barrerae
GGCTCCTTAGGAACCTAGTTTAAGAGCCACTGAAAGACTTCACACATCTGGCTGAAGAGATATAGCTCAGCAGCATTAGCACGTGCCTGGCAAGGGCAAAGTCCTGAGTTCAATTCCTGGTACCAAAAGGGAAAAAAAGGAATTCACACATCCACCTGAAAGACCCTCTGGCACTGCGTTGAGGCTCACAGAGGGGCAGTTTCTTAACCTGTGAGGTCAGAGCCTACTTCTGGCACCGGGGCAGGGTCTCTTGAGGCCAGGTCCTCTCTCAGCAACCTAATGATGGCATTTTCTGGCGTCTATCTCCCGAGGCAGAAACTGAGTGTCACTCAGGCAAAACTCCTCGAAGGTCCCAGGGGTTGTGACACATAGACAAGGAGCTGAGTTCTCCCAGACTCCTCACTTCCCAACCTGCTGTGGGGATGATCCTTTCTCTGGAATTAAGAAAAACAATAGCACACGTTCATAATCCCAGGACTTTGGACATGCCAAGACCAGAGAATCCCGAATTCAAATCCCACCTAAGTAGCCGGATGCTGTCTCAAAATTTTACAGATTTCTAAAGGACTGGGAATATAACTCAGTGCAAAGGCCCTGCGCTTGACCACAAGCACCATGTAAAAAAGAGAAAAAAAATGACAGTGTGGTCCCAGCTCTGTGGACCCTTGAAATTCAGACACACACTTTCCTAATGTTTTCCTCTTCTTTTCTCCCCCCACCACTTAGAATACCAACCTGACCACCCAGGAGCACGAGAACATCATCGTGGTAAGTCCCTCGAGGCCCTGCTCAGGGAGTGGCCCTTCCTTCCCCTGGCCAGGCTGCCTTGCTGTCTGGCTACGGTGCCCCCTGGCTGCAGGGAGCTTACTGTCCTTGGGCTCGGTGGGGCCCCCCCAGTTCCTTCCTGCCCCACCCACCTTGTTCCTGAGGGGCACTGGCCCACGCTGTTCTAAGTGCCTCTAGGTCATTTCCATTTGCCAGCGGCTCCTGCATAACCCACAGTTGAGAACCGGGGCTGAATCCCTCCCGTGTGAAGTGAGATCATGTTTTCTGGGATTCATCAGTGAGGTCCCCACCTGGGAGGGAACTGTGGTCTCCGGAGATTTTAAACTATGACATGTGGCCCCTGGCGGGGAGAAGGAAGCAGTGGAATGCACCTGCAGTGTGGAAGCCCTGCGCTGTACCCTGGAAGTCACAGAGGCCCGAGACACATGTAGGAAGACAAATGTGATGCTGAAAACCAGAGACATGCGGTGCAGCCTGGAAGGATAGACTCACCTGGGAAGGAGCCAGAAGGCTTCCCTGAGGCAGTGACTTTAGAACTGGGTTTTAAAGGATCAACAGGAGTTTGCCAGATGGAAAAACATGGGAAGGGCATCCTAAAAAGAGGACACAGAATAGGTGAGGGGGCAGAGATGGAAAGCAGCATTGGGTATTCTGGAAGTTTAGCATTGCTGGAGCGTAAGCGTAAGAAGTAGGAGTCTGGGAGAGAACACTAGAGTTGGAAGGAGAGGCAGAGCTCCATGTGCCCAGAGGGAGTCTGGAGCAGGCGGCCCAGGAGGTCCTGCCCCTGCAGCCTGTGAGCAGGCCTGTGACCCCTCCACGCTCCGTGATCTTTTCCTGGTAAGCCTAGCTGGGTACCAAGAGGCCAGCAGGCAGTGAGCCCCAGGCCTGCGAGTGAGTACAGCAGGGCAGTGCCCCCCCCCAGGGCCTGGCACATAGTGGGTACTCGAGGGGGGCTGCTGCATTCCTGTGACCACTAGTGCCTCCCCTTGCTGACCCCAGCGCCCAGTGACCCCCCACCCCTGCACTGGTGTCCGCTCGCGTAGCAGAGTTCAAGCCTGGCTTCGAGCTCGGGTGATGAACAGGAGAGCTTGAGTCACCCCTCTGCTCGTGGGGACTCACTTCCAGGGCCCCTCGGGCTAACAAAGCCCACAGTGCTCAGGACCCTCCATAAAAGGCTGTGGCACTGACACCTCCCGCGCTCTCTGGGCACTTTGAATCTCTAGGGCCCTCCTGGTGTCCAGCGCTGTGAGCAGCGCACAGGTGCTGTGTCGCTTGAGGCACGGTGGGGAGAAGTCTCTGTGTTCTGTTCCCCAGACGTTTTGCCTTGATCGGCTGAGTCCCGGGTGGGCAGCCTTGGCCTCAGCTGGGTCTTTCATGCCACAAGGGTCGCAGGAGTCCGTGAAGGCAGTTAGAGGCAGAGGCTCCTGGTGGCACTTCCTTTCCCCCGTGTCCCGAGCAAGGACAACATTATTTCTGTACAGTCGGGCGGGGACGGCTCTTGAGGAAGTGGGCTCCAGGAACAGTAAAAACCCTGCTTTGGTAGGCAAGGACACGTGTCTCAGGACAGTTTGGATTGTCACTTGGGTGGGGGGTCCCAGCCTGTAGTTGTCCCCATTAGCGATGCTGTCCATTCCCTGCAGTGCCCAGGACAGGCCACCGTGGAGGGCCATTGCAGTAGGGCCTGAGGTGCGCAGCTCTCCCTGGGCCCTGCTGTGACCCCTGTGGTGACTGCCAGGAGCAGCAAGGGTCCCGGGAGGCGAAACCTGCTCTGGGGCCGCACTACCAGCGAGTGCCAACAACAGAGTCTGCCCCTTCAGGATTCTGCTGCCAGGCTGGGTGTCATCACTTGGTGTTTGCTGGGGACAGATCCCAGGGCGTCATAGACACCGAAATCTGAGCAAGCTCAGGCTCCTTACATAAAGCCGGATATGTGGTGTGATATTTACATCCTGTGACAGCCTTCTAGTCAGGGGCTGTGACTCTGTTGGGGACAAGGACAGCTGCCAGCAGGTCATGAAACCCCTACATTGGGGGGTAGAGCGCTGTGATCAGTTCTTAGCAGGAGTCCAGGTTAGAAAACAAGCTTTTTCTGCCCACAGGATGGCAGGAGACCATGTTCACTGTCAGCTTCTTTTGTGGTCACCCTGGGCCCTGACCTGTCACTGCCCAGCTGTCCCCTGCAGCCTGCCTGTCCCTGTGACGCATACACTGTGGCCCCACCGTGCACAACTGGTGTCTGTTCCTTGTCTTTCAGGCGATTGCTCCTTTGCTGGAGAACAACCATCCGCCACCAGATCTCTGCGAATTTTTCTGCAAGGTATGGGATGCCGTGTGGGCGAAGTGCTGCCCATGGTGGGGTGGCTTTGCCCAGCTCAGAGTCCCGAACACAGGAAGAGGGCATGCGGGTGTCACCTACATATATGTGGAAAGGCACGTGGGGTCGCAGGGGTCTGGGGGGCATCAGCCTGTCTTTGGAATGGCTTCTGGCCGTCTGGGGAGGCCGTTTGAGCCGATTTCCTGGGTTCTTGACGTCAGGGCTGGGCTATTCTTAGCCGCGGCTCCTCCAGCACCAGCTGGCCCACAGTGGGGGCCCGGCCTCAGGGCTTTCCCTGAACTGGGGAAGCTGGCAGCGATGCCAGGTTAGCTTGCGGGAGCTGCGAATCAGGGCATCTGCTCCCTCCCGGAACCTGGGTGCCAGCCCTCCAACCGGATTCACTTGGCACTTGCCGGCCACACACATAGACACTGGTTATCCTTTGTTCCTCAGGCCCGTGTTGGTGGCCTAGGGCCCATCCTGGACACAAACCAGTTTGCATTTTATGTAATAATTCCATGTTCTAGGAAAGACACCCAGGCTGGGGCTGCTGCCACCCAGCCCCATCTCCCTCACTTCGCTGTCCCCTTCCCACTTTGGCTCTCTGGCACATGAGTGTGGGGTCCCCACCCCCTCTCTGTTACAGGCTGTGCTTTGGGAGATGCAGTGTCAGGAGCTGGGAGCTTAGACAGGGAGACAGGGCTGTGCTGTCCCCTCCAGCCCCGCCTGTCCATCAGAGGTGTCCTTAGCCACACACACCTGCTCGCCTGAGTGCCCAGGGTACGTGTCAGGCCCGAACACCCTTCCCCTTCCCAGTGCAGGTATGCACAGCGTGTACCCTCTGGTCTGTGTGGAGCACACTCACAACGTGTGCGTGTGTGCACACAGATCTTGGCTCTGAGGGCGCATCTGAGGCACTGTGTTGCCACCACTCAGTGTGTCAGACCCTCCCAGGGTGGAGTCCCATAGTGCAGGGTCACCTTGGGACCCCTCTGTGATGATCTGTCTGGTTTAATCCAGATGTGCCCACCCATGCTATCCTCTCCAGCTGTAGTTTCTCCCAGACCTCATGGTTTTCAAACATCTGTTCGTCAACTATGACCATCTGCTGAGAGTCAGCCTTCCTGGGGCTGCTGGCAGCCTGGCTTGAGAAAGGGTGAACTGGGAGAAACTGACCTCGTGTTTTCTGCCTTTGGGGCTCAAGGGGCCACCATTGGACCACGAGCCTGGGGCTGTTTCTGCCTCGGGGTTGCACCCCAGGACAGGACTGGAGTGGGACGAAGCTTGGCCTGGCCTTCAGGCCTCCTCTGGACCTGCCAGGTAGCTGCTGCCAGGTGCCCAAACCTGGGGCCTGGGATCTGAAGAATGTTTGCTCATCGCAGTCCCCCAGAAAAGCCCTAGGTCCCCCATCCCAGGCTCACGGTGCTGATCAGGGCTTGCCGTCTCAGCACCTCCAGGGGCCACATGGCTAGAAGGGGGCCAGGGCCTGCCAGTTGGACAGCATGGTGCTAATAAGGAAAACTGGGCTGAGCCCCAGCATGGCCCCCATTTCGCTACCTGATGGTTAAATCAACGGAGAAACCTGCGGATTTCCAGCGCCCTAGCCGTGGGTGTTCTCAGACCTGGCTTCCCGCCCGTCAGACCAGCCATGCTAAAACTTGACTCTGCAAGTCTTGTGAGAAGTTAAGAATCATTTCAGGATGGACTCCTGTTTGGGTCATTTTTATAACTCAAAAAAATGGGGCTGGGGAGATGGCTCAGTAGGATAAGCGCTTGACTGGCAAACTCAAGGATCTGAGTGCAACCCCCGGTTCCGCAAAAAAAAAAAAAAAAAAAATGAAGGCGAGGGGAAGCTGTGAGCTTCTTGGTTTTCACTCAGATGAATTGAAACAAATCTACGCACAGGTGTTTATAGTCATAAATTCCAGAACTTGAAAGCAACCCAGACACCCTTCAGTAGGTGAGTGAATGAATGAGCCCGGTGCTTCCACGTGGCACCTCTGAGCCTTGAAATGAGCCTCTCAGGCCATGGAGAGACTGGGAGGAGCCTCAGATACATGACCAAGAGAAAGAAAGCAAACAGCTGCACACTCTGCAATTCCAGCCTTGGGCCTAGCATTCCTAACCCCAGATCCGAAATATTCCCAGAGCCAGACTTGTAAGTGCTGCCGTGACATCCTGAGTGTGACGCTGCATACCTGATGGGTCACCGTCAGACACAGGCTTGCTACCAGGGATGGCGGCGCACACCTGTAACTCCAGCACTCACGGAGGCTGAGGCAGGAGGATCACAAGCTGGGCTCCAGCCCAGGGAGCTTGGTAACTGAAGAAGATCCTGTTTCAAAATAAGAAACAAAAGGGCCGAGGATGTAGCTCAGTGCAGAGACCCATCATTCAGCTCCAGAGCCGATACAACGGAAAACTTACTTTTAAGAAACATAGACACGGGGCAGGGGAGGTGGCTCCGTGGAATCAGCACTTCCCTGGCAAGCGCAAGGGCCAGAGTTCAATGCCTGGTTCCGCAAAAAAAAAAGTATGTGAAATTCCTGCAGGCTGTGCGTAAAAGTATATGAAACGTAAATGAATCTCATGCTTAGACTAAAGTCCTCTCCCCCTAGGTACCTCCTTGTGTGTGTGTGTGCAAACATTCCTAAGAAAAGCACTCAGAACACTTGGGTCCTTTGCATTCCTTATGCAGGATATGAGACCCGGATGTGACATGCTGGCAGAGGTGGGACCATAGCACCAGCATGGGGTCAGTTGCGTCAGGCGTGGGAGGGGCAGGTGAAGGCAGAGCGCCTACACTGCATGCCACAGGGCCGTACTGTCCCCTCCAGCCCTGCCTGTCCATCGAGGCTGTCCTCAGCCACACACACCTGCTCGCCTGTGGTGGGGACTTGTCCTTGTCACTGGTGCAGGCCCAAGGAATGGGCATCACCAAGGTAACTCAGGCAAACTGTGGGCTACAGGTGATGGCCACCCCAGACACCTTTGCCCCTGTCATGAATGGGGTGGCTGTGTGGCTTTGGGGACAGAGTGCACACAGAATACCTCTCCATCTTCCTCTCAGTTCTGCTGCAAACCTGAAACTGCTCTTAAAATATAAAGCCCAGTTTAAAATAAGCTCTGCAGCCATATTCAGCAAGGGAAGCGGGCTGCCCGCTGGGCTCGCGTCCCAGCCTGCCCATCCATCCACGGGCAGGATGCCGATGCTCACACTGACCGAGCCCCTCTGCCCACAGCACTGCAGGGAGCGGCCCCGGTCCATGGTGGTCATCGAGGTGTTCACACCCGTGGTCCAGAGAATCCTCAAGCATAACATGGTAAGTGCCCGACTCTACTTCCCACGTCCACCCAGCCTTATGGTTTCCTGCAGATTTGGGGACAGGGTTGGGTCCAGCGGATTCTGGATGAGGAGCTGAGCCTTTGTGCAGCCTGCGTCTCTGTGGCTGTATTTTTTTCCATTAAGGTGACTGGAATGATCTTCACACCATAGAGTAACAGAATGCTGTGACCGGGGAGATAGGTGTTTCTAGAAGTGTGCTGCATCCTCCAGGTCCCTGGGGTGGGCTGTGCACAGGGTCTTTTTCCAAAGGGCCTGGGTGGGAGGGAGAAGGGCAGCCTCGGGGCACAGTGGTACACCTCTGTAATCCCAGCACTCATAGGCTGAGGCAGGAAGATGGGAGGTTTGAGTCCACCCTGGGCAACTTAGCAATGTGATAAGACTGTTTCAAAAAAAAAGAATCTCAAAGGTACAAAGATGTAGTTCAGGGCAAAGGCCTTGAGTTCAGTCCCAGAACTGAAAAGGAAAAAAAAAAAAAAATTACTTTCCTGGTTAGAGAAACTTGGCAGACATGACCCCAGCTGGTGATGTCAACAGGGATGAGTCGTGTTCACAGGGTGGGCCTCAATATGAGTTGAGTGGTGCTTTGCCCTGCAGGGTCTCCCTGGGGTACCCTCCCATACCTAGAGCCCCAGGCTCACAGTGAGCAAATCGCTGCCCAGAGGCTAGTGGACGGACGGTCTACAGAACACCTCCAGAGCTACCCCAGCCATCGAAAGCAAGGAAAGCCTGAGAAATGGAAGCAGCCCAAGGTGGGGACAGGACAGCCAGAGTTCATGACACAGGCACCTCGATTCTGTCCCCAGACAGGGAAGGGACACGAGGAAGGCAGTGGAAGTCTCCATAAAGGATGGTGTTAATTCATTTTTATCAATGGAAATGCAGACAGAATTCAGTTGTGCTGTCACCTGTGTGGCCCTTTGGTTTCATCCTGTTATTCCAGTGACAGCGGCAAATACTGTTTTCTCCATACTACATGTGGGGAACCAGGCTTCATCAGTAAGGTCCAGTGCCTGGCCCCAGGGCCCAGCTAGGAATAAGAACAGGCAGAGTGCAGAGAGCTCAGTGAGTGTGTGATGCCAGCAGCCTTGCGGCAGACCCCTGAGGCCAGACCCATCCGCCCTCTTTGGTCCAAGCTTGCAGCCCTTGCCTCCCACATCCATGGCAGGCATCACCAATCGATGGGCACACTCTTCCTGTGGATTAGAGACAGCTTTTCCTCCCCGTGCATTGTTCCAGGCAGCCACTGCCCAGTGAATCACGCTGGTCCTGGAATGAGTCCTTCTCACTCTTCTGTACCCTGCACGATCCTAGGCTGTAATGGAATTGTTGCTTATCTCTGAGATCCTCTTGGATTTGAGATAAGTGTGTTTGTTTTCTGGATACAAGACAGGGACAGTCTGTGTAGTTCTTTCTCCAGGATAGCAGGAAACCTCCCCGGAGGTGGGAGGGGTTCTTCCATCACTTCTGTGCCAACAGAAGGGAGGAAAGAGCCCCCGCCTGACAACTTCGAGGTCCCCCAGGATGCAGTGGGTGGTGAGATCAGGTTCTTTGCAAGTCCAGAGCAAAGGTTCTAAGGTTCCTCTTGCAAAGCAGGACTTTAGCCAACCCAAGACAGAGCCACACACGTGGGGCCAGCGTGCGCCTGCTTGGGCGAGCCCCTTCTGCATGCTCTGTGTAGTCCTGTTTCCTGAGGATTCCCGGGGAACATCTGACATCAGAGAGAAACAGGCAGCATCCTGGGGCTCTCAGACCCCAACTGCAGCTTCTCCCTGGAGTTTGGTGACTTTCACAGCCTCAGTGTTCTCCACCTGAGTCAGACAGCTCCAGGGCAGACCCAGAGTTGACAGCTGGGGCCTGGACTCAGGCTTAGGCTTCCACCCTTCAGGGGCCCTGGTGTGTGGGGGTGCCAGGTGGCTATGAATTTGTGATCCTCCCGCCTCAGCTTCCTGGCATGCTGGGATTACAGGATGGGCCACTACACTGGGCTGGGCTTGAGTCTTTTTTTTTTTTTTTTGGTGCAGAGAATCAGGTCTGGGGCCCAGCCTAGGTTAGGCAGCTGCCCATCACGGAGCTGCACCCAGCTCTCGCTGCTTTGTCCCTGGATTCCACAGAGAAGGGAACAGGATGACCTGGAGACACCAGGCTCCCTCCACTGCCTTGCTGGCGAACCCTGACATCTTTCCACCGGGTCTGGCAGACTGTGTTCTGCCTCACCCTTCCTGACTGCCCCGCCCAGCACCTCCCCACCCATCTGGACCTTAGGAGGGGTGGCGCTTTGTCTCCAAGGATCTGAGTTGAGGCAGAAGACCCGCCCACACTGTTCCCCGCCCTGCTGGTGGCTACCAGGGGACCTGTCTCCAGGCTCATCTGTCACAAAGCTGGAGCAGAGGGTCCTTTTGACCTGGGCAGTGCCCCTGAGTGAACCCTCAGCCATCGCAGATGACAAGCAGCCCCTCCTCCCCCTGCAAATGGCACTGTCATCTGCCACCGGCACCTCCATACCCTCACGTGCCCAGAGCACACACTGCCCCTGCCAGGCCGTCAGCACATGCATAACTCCTCCATGCTGTCGCCTGTGTCTCCGCCCACGCTCCCATGTACAGCCTTTGCTGATCGTCTCTGTCCTTCTGTGTCCCATGTACCTTTTTGGTTTGTTTGTTTGTTTGTTTGTTTTACTTTTTTTTTTTTTTTTGGCGGAACCGGGCATTGAACTCAGATCCTTGTGTTTGCCAGTCAAGCAAACTACTGAGCCATCTCCCCAGCCCCTGTACCTTTTTGTTTTTGATACAGGGTCTCACTGTGTGGGTCAAGCTGGCCATAAATTCACCATGTAGCCTGGGCTGGCCTCAAACTTATTCGAGATCCTCCTGCCTCAGCCTCCTGAGTGCTAGGATTGCAGGCGTGCACTGCCCAACTGTGTAACTGTGGAGAATGGCTTTTCCTCCAGCCTGAAGCACACTGTCACAGGCACTCCTGCACTTCAGTCCTGGAGCCCAGAGGGGCTGGGATTGCCTAGCCAGGGGCCAGCCCCAGGAAGCTGAACAGGCACCTCCCTTCCCAGCAAGAGGGGCCTGGCTTGGGGGCCACACCCTCGCCTATCACTCAGGAGGAAGGGTGTGGGAGCTTGGAGACGTGGGGAGCTGAGTGGGTCCAGCACTTTCTCGGCCTCTTCTGTGTCCCACAAGTGGAGTCCCATGTTGGGGACCAGCCGAGAGAGGCCCAGCTTCCAGGGCCTTCAGGGGCTCTGAGGTGGGGCCTGAGTGTGACATCACTGCCAGACCGCCAGGGTCATAGTTGGGCAGCAGGGCTGTGGCGGTGAGACATGCGACCTGGTTCCTGTTGTCCCCTCTGCCACACTCCTGCATGGTGGCTCTGTCCTCAACTCCCCCTCCGCCCCACAGGACTTCGGGAAGTGCCCGCGGCTGAGGCTGTTCACCCAGGAGTACATTCTCGCCTTGAACGAGCTCAATGCGGGCATGGAGGTGGTGAAGAAATTCATTCAGAGGTGGGTCTCACAAGTCCCTTGTCCCCATACAGCTGTGCAACTTGCTGTGTGGCACATTACAAGGCCCCCGTCCCCTCTACGTATGCCACTGGCTCCTCCCACCACGCAGGGCCCAGGCTGAGCCCCTTGCTTGCTCTGTGCCGCTGAGCCAGTCACTGAGCCTCTCTGAACCGCTTCCTGGGATGTGGGCCAGGGTGCTGCAGCTGGGCAGGATGCTGAGGGAGCGAGCCTCGCTCCCCAGTGCAGCCCGCTGGGACTCCAGAAAGGTTAATGGTCCTGAGTAACCTCAGCATCTCCTCAGTCCCTCACCCCCATGCTGTGGCTGCTAGGTGTTGGGGAAGGGGTCCACACCTGAGGCCCCCAGGGTTGACACCAGGACTCGAGCATCATCCTCCCAAGCTGGGCCACAAAGCAGCCAAAATCTCTTGTTCTTCCTCGCTTCTAGTGTTTGGGACTTGTTAACACTGCTTTTTTATATTTTAATCGTTGGCCTGTGCCTCAGTTTCCCCATCTATAAAATGAGGCTCCTGGTCTCCTCGCTTCATCTAGCTAGTTTGAGAATCCAGTGAGATGCTAAGCGTGGTGCAGGAATGGTGTACAGGTTCACTGTCCTTGGTGCTAAACTCTTCTTGCCTTTTAAGAAAATCTAAGTCGCCTGGTCAGACCAGTTCTGTGGATTTCTGAAAAAACACCTGAATCCCACCCAGCAGGGCCTTGGATCTGCAGTCTGTGGATGCGTTTCTGTAGCCTTGGTGACTTCAGGGTCTCCAGGCTTGGTTTGTAGCCTTTTGTCAAGCTAGAGTGTCTTAGTGACAGTCAGGGTTTCCCAGAAAGGTTTCAAGTGTCATCCCAAGCCCAGAACAGCCTGTTCCACGGATAGGAGACTGCAGCAGATGAACATAGCTGGCCCAGTGAGGACCCCGTGACTACCCCAGACCCCACGCTTCAATGAGCTTGTATGACCATAATAAACAGCATCATGGACAATTACTCCAGAAGCCCCCTCCCAGCAGCCAGCCACTGTGTGCTGAGGTTTTCCAGGGACTAGAGCCTCATTGTCACTGTTAAAGAGGACACTAATTCCCTGTGTTGTGGCCTGGGACACTGGAGCGGTATCTCAGGAGCTTGCTGGCTGTGCAGCTGGGCCCCCTGCCACCTGCACTGGGGCAGCCTGGAGCCACGGCCCAGTAGCATCGGGCGCACGAAGCTCCCCAGGCCCCTGGGGCTGTACTGCAGAGGTGGGTGCCTGTGGACCTTCCAAGTGCAGCCTCTCACCGTCTTCTGCTCTTTTCCAGCATGCATGGCCCCACAGGGCACTGCCCCCACCCTCGGGTCCTGCCCAACCTGGTAGCTGTGTGCCTGGCTGCCATCTACTCCTGCTATGAAGAGTTCATCAACAGGTCAGTCACTGCCACTGCTGGGAAGGCACAGGTGGAGCCGAGTCAGCAAGAACCTCTGGGCTGGGGAGGTGGAGTAGCTGCTGCCAGTGCCCTGCCGGGGCACTGTGTACAAAGCAGGCACCAAGTCAGCACCCGTGGCTGCGTGGTGCCTGGGCCTTGGGAACTGGTGCAGCAGCTAGATATGTGTGCGTGTGCATGCGAGAGGTAGGCTGTGCACTTCCAGGCAGCAGGTGAGAGTGCTGTTGTTGGACAGGTGTGGTGCAGATGTACTTGCAAAGTGCGCACACATGCGCGTGTGTGTGTTGTGCATGTGGGCACCAGGGCCAGCCTCGCTGCAGCCTCCCACATGGGAGCGCAGAACTCGTGGTCGGACGCCTGCCCGCGCAGAGGGGGTAGTGGCTGTAGAAAAAGGAAAGGAAGGATGCTGGCTCCGCCCCCTGCCGCTCTGATTTAAGTGGATGGCCCTAGCATTTCTTGATCCTTCATTTCTTTGTTTCTTTGTACTCCTACGGCCAGAGTGGAGAGCTCCTGTCCTAGTGGGAGGTCAGGAAGATGTGTTCACCAGCTTCTCAGCTCTGATAAAATGCCCCACATCGGCAGTTTAAAGGAGGAAATGTGTGTTTTGGTTCACAGTCTCAGAGGTGCAGTCCCTAGTCCCTTGGGCGGCAGTGAGACAGGACGTCCTGGTGGTGACCAGGTGGTGAGCAGAACTGTAGACAGCAAGGATGATGACGTGCTGAGAGACCTGCTCCTCCTTCCTGTTATGTCCCTCAAGCCCCACCCCATTGGATGGTGCTGCCAACATCCGGGGAGCGTCTCCTCACCCAGTTTGCCGTCCCACATACCAGTCGTCTCTGGAAACACCACAGACACACCCGGAAGCATGCTTCACTGATTTCCTAGGTGGCTCCCAATCCAATCAAATTGATACTCAAAATTAACCATCCCAGAAGGGTCCTTTAGGGAGGAGGTGACATTTAAACTGACATCTCCTGCTGTGGTCCAGACAGAGGGAACCTTGCCTGCAAAAAAGAAATGGAGTTACCAGCGCTTACTATCCTTTTCCAGCTGAGAGCTTCAGAACCACCCAGACTGCTGCTTTCAAACGCAGGCTCCTGGGACGTGGGCCTGGGCACCTGCATCCTTCAGTTGTGTAGCTGATTCTGCCGCACACTGAGGGTGGAGGCACGGCAGGAATTGGTGTGAACACCTTGAGTTTGGGCCTGGGCAGCTTCAGTGCAGAATTTCTGTTCTGAGAACATCACGAGCTCACGGTGGATTTAGAGTTGGGGAGGGACCAGCTGCGATTTCAGTTCCTGGCTCCTTGGGCAGCTGCTGGGTGGAGGATGGGCTGGCGGGGTTAGTGTGGCCGTGGGGGGAGGGTACCCAGGCCCATGCCTGGGGCCCAGCTGATGCCACCGGTCCCTCCAGGCCATCACCCCGGCAGCCTGATGCTGCCAAGATGTTTCCTGGACTCAGCTCCCGTGCCCATTGGTCAGCTCCTCCTGGTAGAGCCGCGCTGTCCTGTGGCCGTCCACAGGGCTCTGGAGGGTACACGATGTACTCACAGGCAGCAGCACAGAGCACAGGTTAGCCTGGCTCTCTGGAAAATCACCAATCGGAGCCAAACAGCCTTGAAAATCCACTCCTAAATCCCAGCAAAGGCAAACATCGGGAAATGGAGTGTGGAGCATTCAGGAGCAAATTAAGTCCGAACCGAAGGAGAGACTCAGGTCGCCCTGCCCCCTACGGACCACACGCAGTTTTCCATCAACCATAAAATGCTTGGACGTTGGCCAGTGGGTTGAGTCCCACCCCCGCCCCAGCAAATTTTTAAATTGTATTTATTAAACACCCTTGGTGGGCTCCACTTGGCCCTGGCTCATGGCAGAGACGAGGTCAATTCAGACGCTGCTGTGTACTGGGTGCGAGTTCTGCACACAGACCCGGAGCTGCCATGCATATGCTCCAGGCCAGCGTGGGACCCAGGGTTCCCATTTGTGGCACATGTGGGACAGTCGTGGACCAGCAGCTGTTTCTAATCACACCATGATGCCCAAAGTCGTGGGGGCAGGGAGTGGCCACAGTCCAGCCACACACGTGGGAAGCTTGGCCAGTACTTGAGCCCAGGCTGCACCAGCTCAGTGAACTTGGTTTTGCAGGTGTGCCCCGGGAGTCGGGTCCAGCCATGGTGCAGAGCGGTACATTAGCTCAGGAGCAGGGGGGGAGGGGGGGTGCCGGGGACTGGAAGAAGAAATCAAGGGAGACTTCCTGAAGGAAGGGAACTGTACAGGGCTCTAGGGCGTCTTGCAACGTATCCTATTGGAAGCAGCCTGGGCTTGCAGTCAGCGTTCTGGTTTCAGATCTCTCCTCCCCAGACCCATGAATGAATGAGCCATGTGACTGGGGGCCAGGCTCTTCGGCCCTGGAAGCATCTCCTGCCCCCAGTGGTGGCTGGAGGCTTATCCCTGGAAACACTGCTGACTCTCCCTGGCCAATAGGATGGACCTGCCTGGAGCGTACTCGGAGAGAGGAGGGTCTTGAACCAGGGCAACACTCAGACAAGTCCTGCAGGAAAGAGGCCCCATGTCATGATTTTCCAAACAGATGTGACATTAGTGATGTCCTAGAGCTGTTGCCTCATTTGACACCTAGTGACACCCAGGCAAGCGCCGTGGATACCGTTGGGCCAAGGTCCTCCCGGGGGGAGGGCGGGGTGAAGGAGAGCTTTCAATCTGTAGGACCCAGATGGGCATTGCTCTTTGGGGGCTTTGGGTGGGGTCCCAGGCGAGGGTGGGCGTGCGTCATCTGGCTGGCCGGGCAGCAGAGCCTGGCCCTGGGAAACCCTGTGGAAATGAGGGGACAGCCAGACGCGGAGGCACAGATAGGGGCGCGGGGAGGCCAGGAGGAGGCCGGGGAGGCACCGGGCAGTGGAGAATCTGCCCTCTTCCGCCCTGCAGATGTGTCCTGAGTGCCTGCAGCACGTTGAGTGGACACTCAGTTGGCTGAGCCTCCCTTTCTTCCCTCCAGAGCATGGGTCCCAGAGTGACACTTTGTCTCCATCGTCATGGTGGGGGGGGAGGACCGGGGGAGCTTAGGCACTCTGGTCCCCTGTACCGTGAGCCCACACGAAGCCATGGCTGTGGCTCAGTGGCCCTTCTCACGTGCTCCTTCCCCTCCTTCCCCAGCCGTGACAACTCCCCAAGCCTGAAGGAGATCCGGAACGGCTGCCAGCAGCCGTGCGACCGGAAGCCCACCTTACCTCTGCGCCTTCTGCACCCCAGCCCGGACCTGGTGTCTCAGGAAGCCACGCTGTCTGAGGCACGGCTCAAGTCCGTGGTTGTGGCCTCCAGTGAGATCCACGTGGAGGTGGAGCGCACCAGCACTGCCAAGCCAGCGCTGACGGCCAGCACGGGCAACGACAGTGAGCCCAACCTCATCGACTGCCTCATGGTCAGCCCGGCCTGCAGCACCATGAGCATCGAGCTGGGCCCACAGGCCGACCGCACACTGGGCTGCTACGTGGAGATCCTGAAGCTGCTGTGAGTGCCTGTGTGTCCCGGCAGGGGTCTCATGTGGGTGGGCAGGTTTGGTATGGCTGGGCAGAGTACATACATGGGGCAGGAGTTCATGCACAAATGTGCACAGCAGCTGTCCGTGAGCCGCTAGGAACATATGTCCTGTGAGTGTGTAGAAGGGCACAAGGAGTGTGTGCAGGGCTTTGTATGTATGTGTGCACTTGGGGACCTTGAGTGCGTTCGCGCCTCTGCTGGGATGTCAGACACCCATGAGTTTCAGCACATTATACTGTATTCATGCGTTTATTTTGAGCTTGTGCATGACTTTGTGTCTATGTGGCTGTGGTGGGTGTGGGCACATGTGTGAATTTTTCTGTAGTGGACAGTGTGTCTGTTTTGACTGCTGTGTGTGTGAGTGCTCAGGCGTGTGTATGGCTAGGCGTTCAGACTGGCTTGTGCATGAGTGTGTGTGTGTGTTTGCATGATCATTTGCACACTAGTTGAATAGGTGCGTGTGTGCGTGCACACGTGCACGTGTGTGTGTGAACCACTGCATGGCTGAGCTCGTCCTGTCTAGCCATGCTTCCTGTGTGCTTGTGTGGCACTGGGGTGTGGAGTGAGTTGTTTAGCGATCCCAGAGTCACATGGAAGGCCAGTCCCCTGCCTGGTGACGGTGGAATGCTGCTGTAGGCTGTGTTCACCTACACCCCTGTGCGGGCCGCCTGTGTGGTCACTGTGCACACTCAGTTTGTGTGTGCAGGGCTGAGGCCCAGGGGCCTTCAGCCGGGGATGCTCAGGGCAGGTGTCTGTGCAGGTGGTGTCCTGCGGGAGGGGGAGCAGTCCCCTCTGGCCTGGGTGGAGCTGGTTCCAAGCTGGGAGCTGGGGACCCATCTCCACTGCTCCTGAACCTCACTGGCATGGGAGGCTTTGTCCTTGCCCTGGGGTGCTTTCCAAGCTGCCTCCAGTGTATCTCAAGGCCCTCCCCCCACTCTAGCAGTCTTGTCAGCCATGCTGCTGGGCCTTCACTGACCTCTGGTTCCATGGGCAAGCCTGGTTCTGGAGACCCTCAGCAACACTCCCTCCCTCCTGGCTCAGAGCCCCACTTTCAGAATGGAGCCCACTCCATGCGCAGGGGCCCTGCCCCTGCTGTGCACCTCTAGGGCAGCAGTGGCTGCTGCTTACCCCAGAGCCTCGGCATGGCTGCATCGTTGTGTATACCTGACCCTAAAACCACTAGCCCAGGAGGAGGGCCCCGCCCTGGTCAGCTGAGCACAGGTTCCCTGAGGCCTCACGTCTCCTCATCCTCTATTGTAGTCATGCCAGCCCCCTGCCAGCCAGTGGGTAGGGAGGTGCCCGAAATGGCCCTGTGTGTACAGCAAGGGTGTGGGGTCTGAAGGTGTATGCGCGTGTCCACATGTGCAGGCACCCAGGTGTCACTCAGCCGCACAGCAGCTTCCTGTGGCTTGCAAGAGAACGTGGAGGTGCCTTCACAAGAAGCTTCCTTTGCCCTGCATTGCCCCCGATAGGAAAGGCTGGGATTCATGCTAGTCTCCTGGTCCTAGCAACAGGGGCCAGGTGAAGACAAGGCCACCAACACTTACACCAAGCTCAGGGTAGGGTGGAACTTGTCTCTTCCCTGACTTCCTCCAGGCAGGAAGAATCCACCCCTTCCTGGGGTATCACATGGCCCTGCAGCAGGGCCCTGCTAAACACCCGGAATCCTAGAGAGGGCTCTTTACTGGGGGTGAAGCTGGCTCCCCCACACCTTGCACCTCACTTGTCAACACCAGGAACACCCAGGCTTCTGCTGTGTGAGTCCCGCACATAATTCTCACCCAGTGCTCAGGGTTTGAGCTTATCATGCAGTCGATACACATTTTTCCCTTCCTCATAAACATGCTCAGGGATGGGGGCTCTGTTCTGCTGCTGGGGTCTCCAGCCCTCCTGCCTACCACCGGCCCAGCTGCTGGGACGTGGGTGGGGTCCCGGCCTGGGTCCTAGAGCTTAGAGAGTGGCTCATGTGGAACAGGCCTGGGGTTCTGCATGGCGGGCCTTCTGCCTTCAGAAGTCTCCTAGCCTCCGGGAGCTTGGGCACACTCTGAGTTTATTTTCTGAGCTTCTCATCTTGAACCCATGTGGCCACTTGGTCTCTGGCTTGCAGGGGACCTCAGAGAAGTCGGGTGCAAACACACCACCCCGCAGTGCAGGGGGCCTGGGAATGGCAATCCGGCTGCAGCTGGTGGGGCCCAGGTCCTGGTGTGCCCCTCCTAGCTTGCGATAGGGGCGGGCCACGTGTCTGACATGCTGGGTGAGGGCAGCCATTCAGTGTGGTCCTGGATGGACGCTTGCGCTGAGCCCTGAGGAGCCCTGTGTGACGTGCCCGCTGTGGAGCCGTGAGCAGCGTTGCTCCCGGCCTTGGTTTCCTGGTCCATGAAATGGGTGCCCACACTGTTGGAGATTCCCAGTGCCTGCCTCGTCAGGTCGGAGTAGTCGTGAACTAACCGCTCTTTTCAGTATTGCGTGTGAAGGGAAAAATGCTTTCACATGGAATCGAGGCATTGGGTCAAGGCACGTCAGGGCCACCTCTGTCCAACAGGGAGGGCAGGGCTGTTTCCAGGGGTGCAGGATGGTGTCTGAGGGCACAGTCCTGAGTCTTTGCTCTATTCCCCCAGGATGGCCCTGGTATCATTAGAAAACAGTGCTTTTGGGCTGGCCTGATAGCTCAGCAGACTAAAGCGTCTGCCTTCAGGGACCAGGGCTCCATCGCCTGTGTGCCGTGCCGGCTGTGCCCCTGGGGTGCACTGAGACTGGGCCTGGTGGCACACATCTGTAATCGCAGCGCTTGGGAGGCTGAACAAACAGGAGAATCACTACGAATCCGATCTGTGTAGTGAGACCCTATAGACCCTGTACTAAGTACATGAGTGGAAGAAAGAATAAAAGAAAGATTTTTTGAAAGTTTTGCTTTTGAAAGTTACCCAAGTAGCCAGGTGTGGTGGCACACACCTGTAATCCTAGCACTCGGAAGGCAGAGGCAGGAGGGTCGATTCAAGTTAGAGCCCAGCTATGCCTGAACTACACAGCATGACCCTGCATCAACAAAAGCAAAGGAAAGTTACTAGAGAAACTAAAAACGCCCTGGAGACCCTTGAAAAGGGGAAGGGTGGAGAGTCCAGGTCAACAGAAACAGCCAGTGTGGGCCAGGCAGGGCAGGAGGGGATGCGGCCAGGGGCCAGGCGGGCTGAGCACAGGGCACAGCCAGTGCTCTCTCAGGGCACCTGAGCGCAGCACACACTCACAAGGGGTGTTGCACATGCCCAGCAGGCAGGGTTCAATGCTGCCTGCCCCTGCCCTCCGCCCACACGCCCTGAGGGCTGCTGCTTTTCTTGCAGAGGCCTCAATGGGCTGCACCTCAGCTAGGTGAAGCCCCCACCCCTTGCATCTTCCTGGAAATGCAGCAGTTTGGGGGTGCCCTAGTAGCTGGGAGGCTGAGTAGAACCTGGAGTGTGGGGGCCAGGGAGTGCCTCATGTCCCCTCTCCAAGTGCCATGCTACCCCCAGCTGAGGAAAGGGCTGCTCAGGAGTGTGCAAACTGACTCCCACAGACTGAGGTGGAGCAGGAGTTTGGATGAGATCCTGGGTCCAGGGCAGTGGCCGTGAACTTTGATTGCCCTGGGGTCTGGTGGATTGAGGGACCCTGCACTCCTAGCCTGCTCTACCCCCAGGGCCCAGACTGGGACCCCTCCAGTGGCTTAAACACCTGGTCCAGCTCAGTACAAACTATCCCTGCTGCTCTACTATTTATTTATTTATTTACTTATTTATTTTTATGTATGGGGTACAAGGTCTCACTATGCAGATCAGACTCATGATCCTCCTGTTTCAAACTCCCCAGTGCTGAGATTACAGGTGTGGGCCACAGTACCTGGTCTCAGTGGCCAGCTCACTGCACCCAGGGGTGGGGCCGGCACAGCATGTGGTATTAGGATCAAACCCAGGACCTTCCACTTGCCTAGGAAGGTGCTTAGAACGCCGAGCTATCTTCCTGGCCCTGTTTGTATGAATTTAAACAAGTCTGTTTCTCAGCCTCAGTTTCCCCAGACGTACAGTAAGGGAAGATCCCGGCCAGACATTCTAGTTGTCCAGGCTGCTCTGAGAGTGAAGGAAAGCGCTGGCCATGCACGGTGCCTGGCACCCAGCACCCCGAGATGCAGGTGGGATCTTGTTGCAGTGCATGTCTAGAATGGCAGGGGATGGTGGACTAACAAGACAGACAGATGGTGCATCTGTTCAGAAACTTTACAGTGCTAATTCCCAGGCCACGGAGGCATGGTAGAAACACAGGCTTTCTGGAAAACTGGAGGTCAGTGAACCCCGACAGAGCTGGCACGAAGGCAGCAAATGAAGCAGGTTGAGGAAGACCCCAAGGTCGGGCTTTGTGCACCCTGTGCCTGTCCACACACTGAGGCTGTCTGCGAACTTGGTCCTCCCAGTGCTTCCAGGATAGCCGGTAAGCAGGGAGCAGGGGGTGTGCCTGGCAGGCAGCCTCTTGTCCCGGGACAGCTCAGGTTAGATTCCAGTTGGGCAGGCTGCAGGGGGAGACCCTGGCTCAGTGTCCACAAAGCCCAGTCGGGTCCTCTTGTCCACTCCATGACCTTCAGCAGAAGTCTTCGCCTCTGCACCTCCATCTCTCATCTTCAAGGTGTGGCTCTAAAGCCAGCCTGACCCCGTGAACGTGATGATGAAGTGTTCAGAGCCCTGCAGGACACTCAGGCGACCTTCCTCCCCTCCTCCTCGCTCAGAGCGCCTGCTCCTTCTTCCTTCACTTCCCCTGTGGACAGCTGGGCCTCCCTACCCTGCCTGCTGCCCTCTCTTCCAGGATGGGCCGAGATTGGTCAGCGGGGACAGCCCTATAGCCAAAGGCTATAGCCATGGCCAAGACTCACTGGCCACCAGGGCCTGTGCTGCAGCCACCAGTGAGACTCACCACGAGGGTTCCTGTCCCCCGTGAGGGTCCTAAATGCCAGCTGCAGGGCCCCTCTGGAGGCTGCTGTGTCCTGCTTCTAAGGGTTCCCAGAAGTCCCCATTCTGCCTCCTCTGAGTCCCATTCTGATCATGGGTGATTTAAAGTCCCCTGCAACTTCTGTACTTAATGACATTTCTACTTAGATCAAACTTTTTTTAGGTGAAAACTAGTACATGCCCCTTATGACCCAAGGAAACAGCCTCCTCTGCAGCTGTGAGCCGCTGTCCTTGGGCAGGGCCTGGGCCCACCCTCCCTGGCTCCCAGTCTGTGAAGTGGGATGGAGGCAGTGGTGCAAATGCACATGGCGGCATGTCACGCTTAGGTTTCCGGAAGCTGTATGAGCCCACTGCATGTTTTTTTTTTTATTGTTATTTATTTATTTTTTTTTCAGTTTCACAATTGATTAATAGGACAGTTTCAATAAGTAATACA
>NDGN011211233.1:0-14138 GCA_002564285.1 Tympanoctomys barrerae
GGGATTGAACTCAGGACCTTGTGCTTGTCAGGCAAGTGCTTATTCTACTGAACTATCTCCCCAACCCCTCATAAAATGTTTTTATTGGACTTGAAAAACAGATATCATGAAAATTAATTGTATAAAATTTTTCTCATTCAAAATATAGGACTAGGGCTGGCCAGATAGCTCAGCAGACTAAAGCACTGGCTTAGGCAGGTGCAGCAACTGGGGTTTGATCCCCATCATGTTGTACTGACCCCATCTCTGGGTCATGCTGAGATGGCAGCTGGGGCTGGGCATAGTGGCACATGCATGTAATCCTAGTTCTTGGAAGGCTGAGAAAAGGAGAATCACTAAGAGTCTGATCTGTGTAGTGAGACCTGTAGACCCTGTACTGAGTACATTAAAAAATATATATGTATATATGTATATCTATACATATCTATCTATCTATCTATCTATCTATCTATATAAATATAATCAAATTTGAGTATGCTGCTATCATAAAAAACAAATTACTGAACTAAATGTTAGCAGATTTTCTGTACCTGCCAAAATCATGATTGGCAAGTGGCTTTGACATGTAACTCAGTAGTTACCACAGCACCTTGCTGGGTGTAGTTCTTTAAATGACAGTCTTAAGATATCTAAGAGGAAGGGTTTCCATCCTAATAGCCTGTCCTGCAGCCCAGACCAGTATTATTGTCCACTGATAGCATGCCCCACGTACGTAGGATATGTCTGTCTGTCTGTCTGTCTGTCTGCCTGCCTGCCTTCTCTACCTCTCTGTTCTTCCCAACATACACGGCTACAGACTTTCCCAACCTTTTTCTCAAGTCATTTATTTTGGCTTTTGTTTTGGAATATCTTCAGACTTACGAGAGACTTGCAGGCACTTTCTCCTAGAGACTGCTGAAGTTTTCCCAATTGTCCCTTTAATATCTTTTTCAACAAAAGGGTCGAACCCTGGACCGTGCACTGTGATTACTTCCTGTGTGGTCAGAATCTCCATCAATACAGAAGAACTCATTCTTGGGCCTTCAAAACCTTGACACGTTCAGAAACTGGCCAGTGACTTTGTGGAATGGTGTTAAGTTTGGGTTACTTGATATTTTTCCACGGTTAGATTTAAATTCTGCACCTTGGATTGTAGTGTCGTAGTCATGAGGCTGTGTTCACTACACCTTGCCAAGTGACATGTGGTGTCTATTTGTCATGGCATTGGTGATGTTGGGCTCAAAAAGTTGAATAACATGGTATTTTCTGGTTTTCTGCTTTGCTATAAAATATTGTGCAAAGGGAGTTCGAGCCTGGGTGAGCAGACTTTGATCCATCGAGTTTCACTCTCATTTCAGCATCCAGTTTTCTTACTTGAGTTGTTGCTTAAGTGATTGCCATGGAGTGACACTGCCCTCCTTCTCATTTATAATTCGGTTTTCTACTGTAAGGGAAAGATTTTCCTAGTGCCGTTTATTCCTTTAATCATCTATGTCTATCGCTCTTTTATTCACTGAAGGTATAATGGGGCGAGATCAGCACTCATCTGGTCAGATCTGTTGGGCGGGCCGCAGATCCACCTGCCTGGCTGGAGGATCGCTGAGCGCAGCTCTTGTTTCCTGCACAGCCAGGTGGCCAGGCTCATCATGAACTGCACGCCAGCCTGGATCTGGGCCTGTGCTGGAGAAGCCCGTGCTCCTGGTATTTAGAAGCCAAGATCTGGACCCTTGGTCAGCTCCTGTTCCTAGACTGTTCGCACTCCAGGCCTTCTCAGCAAAGTGAGCAGGAACTATATTTGGTTGTGCATGGGTGTGGTGCGTATTTTAAAGCACACACACACACACACACACACACACACAGTCGCTTCTGCGTTTGCTTCCTGCTCACCCATCTCTCCCTCAGCATCTATGGCTGCATCTGTCTGCATCTCCCTGGTATCTATTCACTGAGCACCATGAATTCGTACCAACCTGTTCAGTTCATGTCAAGCATCATACAGCTCCTGCTAGCTTCCAGTCGTCTTCACAGCTGTGGCTGGATTTGCGGCGTGAGACTCCCGCCCTCAGCTGGCCCAGTGGCTTACTTCCTGTCGCTCTCGCTGTAGTAGCAGCTTCCTCTTCCGCCACAGGCTTCATGCGGGTCCCCATAATGAATTCTTTCGGCCTTATCAGTCACAGTCACGTCATTATTCTTCAGTGCAAGAAATTTCTCTGTGTTTGCTAGCTTCTCGCCCCCATCTCCGCTTATAATTTAATGGGCAGGGAGGCCCTGCCTGTTCTACCCCCAGGTGAGATATAATCATAAGCTGATTTGATACAAATTAAATTGGCTGGTCTTCCATTAGTGAGCAAGTGAGAGGCTATAGTGGCAGGAGTGACTGTTCTTCAGTGCTTTCCTGATGTGATTCCTTTGCAAATAACAGTGTTTAAATACAAGTTAACTCTTCCTTGTAAAGAGCTATCTCCGTGATTACCCTGGTGCCTTTTTGCATACTCCAAATCCCTTTGTAATGGGTTTTGCAACTTTTGTGAAGACATGTGTGAGGCTAATGGCTTTTCACAAAGGCAATTTCTTTGTCTTTCCTGATGGTACCTGAATGCATGAGATGCACGTGATGCAGCGAAGGTGAAAACCACGACAGCAAGGAGCACAGAGGCGCGCGAGGTGCTTGCGGGGCGAGGATTCCATGCACGTGCCTCTGCCAGCCGTGCACTGATGGGCCCACTGCACTCACGTCCCAGCATGCCAGGGCGCTTCCAGGGCTTGCGGCCAGCTGCTGGCGGCGTCACCGGCCCGTGGCGCAGTAGCTCTGCTGCTTGCCAGTCCACCTAGGCCACGCCGAGGAGCACTTGTGTACCAGCGCAGCTTCTGTGCTGGTGCTGCGCTGTCCCCAGTGAGGAGAAGGCCCCACTGCGGTGCTGCCTGCCCCTGACATGCCGTGTGCCCTTCCCCTGTCTCTACTCCTCTGGGTTCTTTGTGGTCTTGTCTTACTGCCTTTCCTCACTGCCGAGACAAAGTGTGGTGCGTGTGGCGTAAACGGGGAGAGGTTTCTTTGGCTCATTCGTCAGCAGCCTCAGACCTAGCAGCATTGCCTGTTTCCAAGGCAGGAGGGCTGTGCAGAGGGGCCTGCTGGAGGAGAGCCGCTCACTCGGCAGACAGAGCAGAGAGTTAAGGCAGGAGCCAGGGGCAGGCGAGGTGACCTTCCGGGTCCAGCCAGTGACTGTCTGACCAGGCCCCGCCTCCCAGTGGCAAGGCAGCTGTAATCCAACATCTTCCAAGTACCTTCCAAGCAGCCTGCCTAGGCTAGCTTGGGACATCAAGGCTTGAGAGGGACATTGAGGTGAACCATTGCAGATGCGATGGCCCAAGAGAGGACATGTCCTCAGGAGAGCAGGAACGCAGCTAGCGCAGAGTTCGATAATCCCTGCCCCTCTCAAGCCATTTCTTCCACCAATGTGCCTCACATTCTGTCCCTCTGCTCCTGGAGTTGCATTTGCTTTCCGGACATTACAGTACTCAGAATATCAAGGCTTCAGGGCTTATGTAGCTTCAACGTGGAGGGCTGGGTGCTGAAGACTCGGCCCACAGGCCCTGGTGCTGTTGGCCTATGGCAGAATGCTTAGGCGTGGATCCGGTGGAAGAAAGTTAGGTTCCTGGGCCCTTGTGTGGGATATCAGAATGCTGGCTTTTTTCTTCTTACTCTTGTTTCTTTCGGCCTCCGTGTCACAATGAGGCGAGCGATTTTCTACCACAGGCTCCCACCGTGAGGTTTGGCCTCACAGGGTCCCCATCCAACAGAACATATTACCATGGACTGGAACCTCAAAAACCATGAGCCAAAATCAGTCTTCCCTCTACACGAGTCTCTCCTTAGAAGTTCCTCAGGATTATTGCCTCAGGAGATGGGAAATTAACCCAGCATCTCTGGCTTGCCTCTACAACCCTGGGTGTGTTTGAATTGAACTTTCGCACAAAGAACAAGTGGTTATTTTGTTTGGGGACAAATTTGAATCGTGTGGGCTCTGTGGTCTGTGTAATGAGCCACTAATCAGTCAGTAGACACAGTGGTCTCCTCCTGTGATTGCAGTACCAGCAACGTGGAAAAGTGGGCCTAGAGGTAGCCTCAAATTTCAGGGTTCATAGTAGTTTTCTGTTACATCTTTTTGTGGGGGTCATGGGTTCAACTTTGAAGTACTTTCTCTGCTCTTAGAATCCCAACAGTGTTTTTGAACTGGTGGTTTACAGTTGCCTGGGAGTTGCTGATAAATCCTGATACTGCTTTCTGGCTAATTTTCCTTCTTTTCTTCCTCCTTTCTCCTTTCATCTCTTCTTCCCTTTCTCACCCTTCTACCCTTCCTTCCCACCCTCCTTCCCTTCCTTTCCCTTAAAAAGCTTCTTGATCTCTAGTCTCTGCTCTTCGTTCCTTAATATCTTGTGTCGCCAGTCATCGTCCCTCATTCTCCCAAGACACCATGTCCACATGCCTTGCCCAGCCATCGGATCTGTGTTCCAGTTTTACAGAGTCAGGGGTGGGTCTTTGCGTGTATGTAGCGTTTCCTTCTCTAGCTCTGGTTTCTGTTCTCATGGTCATATTTAATTTGAGCTTCAGTGGTGAGCTGAGTGACATAACTCGACGGACAGAAAGACCTGGGCTCAAAATCAGCCTTGTGCCAGCGGTGTCCATTTGTACTTAAAACTGGTATCGCTGGTTGGTTGAAAACATTAAAAGGCGCAGTGTAGTACGGAGCTCATCCCCAGCCAGCCACCACGTGTTAGGATGCAGCTCCTCAGAGCTGGGCCTTGGCTCTTCCATTTGCAGACACCCAGCCTGAGCTGGCCCGCAGGGGAGTCAGGGCCTGATGAAGGCAGCGCCCTGCGCAGTGCTTTGGAAACTGGAGGTAAGCGATGTGTCTCGCAGCCCACAGTATTAAGTTTTTTTTTGTCCTCCCCAGGCATCCTGTTCGTCATGGTGGTGCTGCTGTACGTCATCTGGGTCCAGCTGGTGGTGGACTTGGAGAGCTACCAGAGCGAGAAGCTGAAGGACTGCCTGGAGTTCACCCCGTCCATCCTGTTCGGCTGGTCTTTCTTTGTGGCCCCGGCAGGGATAGTTTTCTCCTTGCTGGCTGGCTTGCTCTTTGTAGTGGTTGGACGCCATATTCACTTACATCACTGAACGAACTGCGGCCACTGGCTTTTCTTGAAAGATTTTTAAACACAGCCCGTGCTTCTTTTTTATTTTGTTCTAGTGATATCAGCTTATGAATGAGTTACTATACCTCTCTACTAATTTTTTTTGAATGAAGCATTATGTTTGTGATGTCCTCAGATAGTAATGTCCTAGAATTCCTCCCGAAACCAACCTGTGCCCGTCTGTTCTCAGTGCTGTCTGGGGCCAGATTCTTCAGTGGGACGCTGACTCAGTTTCCCTTTCATGGCACATTTTGGAAGCCAGGCAGGTTGCATAGGCCCAGTGAGACCACAGCATCATGGGGTCATATCAAGGGATGGTGTAGAGTCTCATTTTTTGGAATTTGTTTCTGCTACTAACTTAAAAACAAAATCTTGGAGAAAAATTAAGAATGAAAAACATGCTGTCAGAGAATTTCTTTCAGTTCTCCCCTACCCACGTACCGATCCACACATTAGCAAATGATTCACTGCCTTTGATTCACTATTTAAAAATAGAAAACAATTATTTTTACTAGCAGGAACTACAGACTTTAAGTTAAAATGACCCCCCCCCATGAACATAACCCAAACTGTGTTTTATTTTTTTTTAACCAACATTAATTTGCTTACTTGATTCTCTTAATTGTGCGTGTTTACACCAACTTTAAGCTGTACTTAAAATTGGCAGATCTGTACACCAAATTTTATATAATTCAAATGTAGATTTTATACAGTGGGTTGATTGTGTAATGTAATATGTTTGAAAATATGTAAAAAGTAAGCATCTCAACTCTACATATTTCTATTAGATATTCTGAAATTTCCACTTAAAATTATATTGTGAAGATATTTAACATGAGAATTTATTGATGAAATGTGCTTTTAATATTCTCCAGCTATAAAGTTTTGAAATACTTTCCTGTGAGGGTTAGAACAGCCTTGCTTTGTGAAAAGACCGTAAAATATTAAACTCTTCCCAAGATTTTATAGGTACTGGTTCTGATCATTTCATGTTTTAACTATTGCCCTTTATTTTTTTCTTCTTTACAATAGGCATATTAACATTTACACATCTTCAGTTTCCTTCAGCTTCCTAGAAGGGAAGGTTTTAAGTGCCTTTTTGATGGGGAAAGAATAATTCTTTCCTATTTGCTAGCATTGCCATGTTTCCTATCAAGGAAGTTCCGCTGTCATGAATGTTGATTGAAGTCAAACCGTGTAAGAGATGTAGGTATCTGTATTCTGGAAGCTTCCATCACAGCAAAGTTTGGCATTATGAGGGAACAGGGACTCAGTCCAAGGTGTGAGCTTTGTGTAGGCTCCTCCCTGGTTCCTTGGAGAGCTGTGCAGAAGGACAGGCAGGACTCAGAGGCAGCAGAGGAGCACGTGGAAGACGGAAGAGGCTTCGCAGGAGGGCGCGGCTCCCCCGGGCGTCCCCTGGAGGGCTCCCTCCAGTGCCTTCTGTTTATCCGGGGCCTGTGCTGGTGGGAGGGCCTGAGAAGCGAAGGTCTCCGCTTTCTGCAGAATCCATCCCAGGGAGGGCGTTCTAGCGATGGTTAGAGCTTGCTTGTAGCAAGGAGAGGAAGAATTAATAGCACCAGACCTTAACTGGTTTCCCAAATCATGTCGATGTCTACTGTGAATTTTTTGTGGTACTTTTCCTTTATTTTCTTTGGCCTCAGTTTTACTCTGCTTCTTTTACTTCTTTGATTTTTTTAGCTGGAGTGTTAGAAAAAATACCTGTGCATTCTGTTCCCGTAATTGGACTGTGTTGGCAAGTTATGGCATGCCGTTCAGGATTCTGGATTACTCTTCTGTGTGTTTGGTTAGCTCATGATATCTGAAGACACAATTCCTGTTCTTGGGATGTTGGAAGGGAACCTTTACTG
Organism: Tympanoctomys barrerae; assembly: GCA_002564285.1. Taxonomy (NCBI): domain Eukaryota; kingdom Metazoa; phylum Chordata; class Mammalia; order Rodentia; family Octodontidae; genus Tympanoctomys; species Tympanoctomys barrerae. Next base: position 7,038 of record NDGN011211233.1, read on the forward strand.
GAGCATTTGGTGCAATGTAAGCTCCATATCCAAGCTGCTGTTCATAGAGGTCAGACTAGCTATAAATTTCGGGTGACTGCCCTCACTGGCGGTGCACTAGCGTGGCTACTCGTGTTTGTTGTAAAGCAGATGGCAGATGCCTGTGCCACTTTGACGCAGGTCCACACTTTCTGAGGTTCGTTGCAGCGTCAGCTACACTGCTTCTGCCTCCTGAGAGGAAGGAGTACAGGTGAGGTGAGTTCGCTGTCTCAACATGGGGACTGTACTGAAATTTCACGGAGATGTGAGGCATGAGCAGATGTGGTGAGTGCTCAAGTTTTTAAAAAGCTACGGAAGTCACATCGCCCGGTGTGCTCCCCAGAATGCCCCGCCCTCCCCCCAAGCACACTGACCTCATCCCCTTTGGCTCTTTCTGAAGCACTCTGGAAGACCTCTTTCTTGAGTACCTATAATTTTGCTGTCGAGGGGGCCTTGGGATGCTGAATTGAATCAGATTGCTTCCCTTGCATGGTGCTCTGACTCTGGGGAAGAGCCGGAAGTCACGGGGTGTCAAATCCAGGAGGTGGGGTGGATGGGGACGCGCTGTCGTGCTTTTACCACGTGCTTCTCCTGTGGGTGATGCGCAGCAGGAGCACTGACCATATTTTTGATCATGCTAGAAAAACATTCATACCGGACTATTGGGCTACATTGGGTTATTTTGCTGAATTCAAATACCTACAATCTTTGGACTGGCTTCATGTATGAAACGGTCCTTTAAAGACTTCTCCAAATACAGCTTCTCTAACGGCAGTGGAACACCCATCTCTGACAAAACAAAACGAAAAAGGGAATATGTTGGGAGCCACGAAGCTAGGAAATCCATCAAATACGCCTAGGTGGGGCTATGCCCAGTGCCTAAAGCCAACAAGCTACCTCACTCCTGAGATGAACATCCTGTCTGGTTAAAAGGTTAGTTAGTGGTCACTAGGCAACCTAGTGGTCACGTGTTACTAACTTCACAAAAGTGTAAAAAAAGGACTGTTTTGCTTTGAAAAAAAAAGGAAAGAAAGATATACATGTACATACAAGAGAGTTAGGATAGATATACAGCTACTTTCTCTTAGTTCATTGAGAATAAAGATTTGTACTAATATTGTTTAGACAAGAGATCACGTCTGCATCTTGGCCTCGGAATAACTACTACGAAGACAACAAAGTGCAATGTATTAATTGTTGTAAATATCCTACTAACCTGTTTTGAAACTGTTTCATTTTTCTCACTAAAATTAATACAAAATTAAAAAATAAAATAAAGTAAAAAGATTTAAAGAACCACCATTCATGCAAAGGTCTTCCTGGACTGCTTCAGAAAGACCCAGGAGTGATGGGATAAATGTGTTCCAGGCAGGGGGGGGGGATTCATGGCAAGAGGTCTTTTACTTTAAGTTTTTAAACATTTAAACATTCCCTGTATAATTTGTCTGTACTTCACGCACAATAGATTGCTATTACAGTCATGTATTATATATGATCTGGGATACTGTATTTACAAATGTCTGTGCTGTGTGTATTTCTCTGTTGAATGCACTGATGGATTTTCAAAGCCTTCCAGCAAAGTGCTTAAATCTTTTTCCAAGTGTTGGTTCTGCCCCTGAAGCTTTGATTTCACAACAGAGACCACCCTTTCCTGAGAGAGTAAGCGAAGAGGGCAGCGAGGAACTCGCAGGCGGTGGAGAGAGCTGATTCCTCCAGGTTGTGTTTGCTCTGTAACTGACGTTTGCAGTGGCTGGAACAGCTCCCCGAAAGCAAGTGGGAAGGTCACACTGGGAGCCAGAGCCCTGCAGCACAGCGTGGCTCATTTTTGCCACTAGTCCTGGGAATACGGCCCCTGAACTTGGAAATGGAATCCACTGGTAAAGGAATACGGTAAAGGCTATCAGTACTTGGTGATTAGCTATCAGTCATCCTCTGTGTGTTGTTGGGGGACAGCCATTGCAGTTTCTATCATATGTTTGTGTGGGAAGAGATAAACTGAGTGGTATACATCAATCTGTTGGAGCTAAGAAAATTTAAAAAAATCTGTTTCTCCTGAGATGCAATGTTGACCTGCATACTACTTTATTTGAATCAGCTGATGGTGTTTTGTTCAAATCAACACATGCTTTGATTTCTATTTTGTGGAAGTTACTACAGGGGGCTTATAAATATCAGGGGGTTTTGGCAAAAAAGGGCTGCTAGGAAAATTAGGTAGGAATCATCAGGTGGGAAGAGAGTTGGGGATACCAGCAGGGCTGGGCATGGGAACAGATACAGCCATGGGCGTGGCAGCAACCAGACCTGATTTTGCTGGGACTGAAGAGGGCTAAGAGCCATACGTAAAAGAGATAAACTAGGAAACTAAAATTGTTCTGGTTGTCTGATGGAATTAAATGTATGGAGACGTTTTCTGAGAAATGATCACGTGTAGCTTGCAAGATTCCAGCAAGGACTCGAGAAGACAGTATCTTAGATCTGTGTAGCATACATCTCACATTGGATATTTCCTATTACAATAAGCAGGGACTTAGCTGAAGAGTCCCTTCCTCTGATCAGCAAGGAGAAGAAAGCAAGCAAAATAGGTTACAGAGTAGAGCTTTGGAAGGGCCATGCAGGGCCCAGGAGCTGTCTTCAGGACCTAGGATTGGGCTGCCCCAGACTGTGGGGTGGCACATGTTAGAGAAATGTTAGTGGGGATGTGCTAAGAGCTGTGCTTTGGCTCCTAAGACCCCGTCCCTCACCCCAGGGGTGTAGGTACTCTGCCAAGTGGGTGTCCCTTGAACCCATGTTTGTACACCCAAAGGAAGCCTTGAATGGCCTGATGGAAAGTGATGAACCTGGGTCTATAGACCTGAATTGTAATCCTATCTTTAGAAAGGACAAATTGGAGCTTGGGATTTGTACAAGGAGCCATCTCTGAATGTAGAGTGACATGATCTAACCAGTCTGTAGCAGGTGTGAGGGTTCTGTCGGGCAGTAAGGGTGGCTACTCCAGAATGGGGACAGGGAGCCACAGATGGAGTCTGCTGAGTCAGCGCCTCCCCTGCTCTTACCAGAACATCTGCCAGGTGGCCTGCAGCTGTCTGGGGCCTCCCCAGAGCTTACTCACGCAGGGCATGAGTTCAAGAGTGCAGGGGCCCCTCATGGGCCCTCAAGGACCCTCAGAAGTTCATAGACTTCTATGTTATATAGTGCCCAAGTTCCTTTCTACACCAGGTACAAACTCCCGCACGAGGAACCCCTCACTGCTCTGAACGCCTCCCAGCGGCCGGAGCCCTAGCCCCTTGCCATGGCACCTCGTAAGCAAGCTCGGGGGCACCCTGCCTCCTCTGCTCATGGCTTCATTACTTGTCACCTGGGATGCAGCCCTGCTGTTCTGGAAATAAGCCTGTTTAAGTCCGTCATCCATCTAAATTATATAGATGATTGGGTGTGTGCACAAATAAATTGCACATGTAAATAGATATTCATGAAGTACTTTGTGGTGAGTTAAGAGAGCGAGTTGTGGGTTCTCCTGGCTCCAAGCGAATCATGATGGGTGCACCAGGTGGCAAAGCAAGGACGTGCAGTTCTGTGGAGCGAGCAGGGCCAGAGCCCTTGGTGTCCGGCTCGGTGCTGAGCAACAGGCGGCTTCCTCAGGAGCTGAGGCCTCCTGGGGACAAGGGGAGCGCACAGCACAAATTTTATTATTCTTGTGCTCAGGGAGGCAGCAGTGACTGACAGAATTCACTGAAAATGTAGGTTGATTTTTCCTTTGTATGGGAATTCCTTTATTTTCTTAGCCTTTTCTCTTTGCATTAATTCTAAAAAGAGAGTGTGGCTGTGAAAAAGTTCATCAATGCTTGCGGATGGTTCTGGCATTAAAAGCTCGCCAAGGAAGTAGGTGTTAAGCAGTGTAGCTTCCAAAAGGGGGCCCAGGAGTAATGGTCACGTCTTCATATTTTAGCCTGCCTGGCATATGTGAAGATCCTATAACAAATATGGAGGTAGTTTTTGGCTCCAAAAAATGCGGTGAGTGCCTGCGGGCGTCTCGGGAGAAGCGCCGCGGGAGGTGGGCTAGCCTCTCCGGGTATCCGTGTACCCACACGCAGGCGTTCACGTGCATGTGCGCATCTGCGACCCACCTGGATGAGCGTGTATGAGTCTGGGTAAACCTGCACATAGATTTGGTTGTGTGTGTACACACATACGTGTCTGACTACACAAATATATAATATTTATAGAAATATTCTGTGCCCTATAGCAGGACGTTTGCGTACAAGAACCTCTGCTCTACCTGGTGACGTACACATAACCAAGTCCCCGTTGTGGCCCTCGCTGTGCTCCTGAGCTCTGCTGAAAAGGAGAGCGCCCTGTCTGTGTTGCAGCTCCACCGTCCGGCGGTGAGTGGGGAGGGGTCTCCGGGGCCCTGTCCAGGGTTCGCTTCTTGGATCCAGAGGACAGGTAGACACACATGTGAAGTGTACCCAGCCTGTTTCTCCACAAGTGACCAGTGCTAACGCCCATTTGTTTGAATATCTTCAGTATACCACCTAGCAACAGCTAACTCTTGATAAATGTTGATAAAATAGGTTTTCTTTTTATTTAATTTAATTAATTTATTTATTTATTTTTGAGGAGAATTTCTAACTGCTTGGGAGACTGAGACAGGAAGATTGCAAGTTTAAGGCCTGCTTGGCCTACATGGTAAGACTGTCTTAATATAAAATAAAAGAAAAAAGACTGGAAATGTAGGTAGTTTGGTGTTTTTAGTTACTTTTCTCATTGCAGAGACAGAATTCCCAACAAGCAGAAGTTCCTGGAGGAAAGGGGTATTTGGCTCACAGTTTGGAGAGGTTTTGGTGCAGTTGACTGGCTCCAAGGCAGGGCGGGCTGGGAGGGGGCTCCAGAGAGGAGAAACAGCTCGTGGTGGGCAGAGGGTAGCAAAGAGCCGGGGAAACTGCAGCTTTCCTGTCCCTTATGTCATATCCAGGTTGCTTAGCGGGGAAAGCCTCACCCCTTAATCCTAGTGCCTTGATCCTAGAGTGTGCCACCAGTGAATCCCGCACCGCACACTCTAGATCCCGTCACCTGGAGAAGTCCCACTTATGACTGCATAAGCTTGGAGGGGCCATCTAAGCACAAGCCATAACATGTGGGCAGAGGGCTTATCCAGAATGCATGAAGCCCTGGGTTTTATTATTGCATCAGAGGGAAAGAGAGAAGGAGAAGAGGAGGGAGAGGAAGACACCGGTTTATCCTTTCAGTCTCCCAGCAGAAAATGAATTACCTGCATTTGGGTCACCTGCAGAGACACTTGTATGGTGTGGTGGAAAAGGAATGAACCTGAATCTGAAGCCTGAACCCTAATCCTGAATTATGTATTTACAGTCTGGCAAGTTCTCCACCTTTCCTTGAGACAGTGTCTTCACCTGAAACATTCACCTTATGTAAAGAACTGGAATTGAGTGCATGTTGTGCTTCAAAAATGCTGCTAGAGGGGCCAGAGAGGTAGCTCAGTAGAACAGGTGCTTGCCCGGCAAGCACAAGGGCCTGCGTTTAATCCCTGGTACTGCCATAAATAAATAAATAAATAAATAAATAAATAAATAAATAAATTTTTAAAAAGCCCTTAAGGGGCTGAGTTCAATCCCCGATTCCACCAAAAAAAAACCAAAAAAAAACAAAACAATTGCTGCTAGATGTTGGATGTCTTCTCGAAACAGTATATACATCAGGGAAAAAAGTATGAATATTTTAATACTAATTTTATTGAGACATCATGAGATTAATACAAGGCTCCTTTGGCCTGTACAAGAACAACAAGTGCTCAAAGTGGTGACCATTAGCTGGCAGGCATTTATTCGCATGGCGACCTGCTGAAGCCTGTGTACTTGGGGGGACACACTCTGTATGTTTCTGAACAAAAGACTTGGCCTTTTCTTTCCTCAGATGATGGCACCAGCAAGGAATACAGGCAACAAGCAAGTGAATAGAATTAAGAATGGATTTGTAAAGTGTGATGAGTCCCTTAAAGAGAAATGCGTGAGCTGCGGGGACACAGAACCTGACTGTTGAACAGCCAGACACATTCTCTCCAAGAAGGGGATTTAGAAGTCCTGGGGAGCAGAAGAGTCAAAGGTGCTGTCCACGAAGAAGGCAGCAAGAGCATTTCAGGGACAGGAACACGTGGGAAAAGGGCCTCAGTGTTGGGGAGCTGGACCTGCCCCAGGACCGGCGAGGCCGAGTGGGGTGCTGACGGGAGAGAAGAGGAGTGATGAGGCTGCAGAGAGCAGAGGGCTCCAATCGCCCAAGCCACAGGGCTGTTCCCGAATTTTCAACGGGAGCGACAGCGCTAGGCATCAGACCCAGGGCCTCCGGGGGGCTGCGTCCCTAACCCTTCCTTATTGATTTATTTTTTAAATTTTGAAGCAGGGCTTTGCTAAGTTGCTCAGACTGCACTTCCACTTGTGATCCTCCTGACTCTGTCTCCCAGAGAGCGAGGATTGTGGGCGTGCACTCCTGTGCCGGGCTCACTACAGGACATTTTTTAGGTGTATATTTGAAAGAATTTGCAGGAAGATTGGTTACGGGATGAGGAAAAGGAAGAACCAAGTTTGGCTTAGATGTCCAGCTTGAACAAGTAGGTACACAGAGACAATTTCAATCGTGAAGACTGGAGAGGACCCGATTCGGAGCCAAAGGTTACCACGGTTCACACTGATGGTGTCCTCTTGGAGATGCCTGTGAAACGTGCACAGTGAAACCCTGGCGCACAGTTGGATTCAGCAGGGTCTTCGTTACTTCTCTAATTGCTGAGACAAAAATACCCCACACCCCAAATTAAAGGAGGAAAGGTTTATGTAGCTCGCAGGGTGTGGAGGTTTCAGTCCATACTGGGCTGGCTCCAAGGCAGGTGGTGTGGTGGAGCCGCAACATTCATGGTGGAGGAAGACAGCAAAAGCACCAGCATTCAAAATAGTTAGGATAGATGTACAGCTACTTTCTCTTAATTCATTGAATAGAAAGATTTGTACTAACAGTATTTGAACAGGATATCATGTCTGCATCTTGTACTATGAATAACCACTAAGAAGACAACAA
>NDGN011211257.1:0-5000 GCA_002564285.1 Tympanoctomys barrerae
AAAAAAAAAAAAAAAAAAACCGAGATGGATCATAGCAAGATGCAATAGTTCAAATGTCATGCTTTGGAGGTTTGAACATGTCCTTTGAGTCCTCAACAGTTCAAGTCAACAGAACACTGAACCAGGCGGCAAAGATAAACAACACCCCCTCAAAGCCTCCTACTGGGCCGAGGGTGCTGCGGGGCCAAAGAGCAGGATTCTGAGTTGTCCCTGAAGTGCGCCTGTGCACACACACACACACACACACACACGCACGCACTCACTCAAGCACATGTCCACATGGATCCTATGTGTATACTCTTCCCCCAATTTCTTTCTTCTCACCGCTTTAAACCTTTTTAAACCTGTGATGTCTGGGAGGAGGAGGCATGAAAACTGCAGGATTTAGAGCAAGCTGTGAACCAGGAGTCCTGTTTATAAACACTCTCCAGTCCCAGGACACGTGCGAAGCCCCAAGGAACGTCGAGTTAGCAAGGATGAGTGTGAGGGTCTCACAAGCCCTTGTGCCTGACGTAGGGCTCAGGCAGCTGGGCAACTGTGGGGTTGCCTCTCTGACTTCTGTTCTGTTTTGTTTTTTGCAGTACCAGGGATCGAACTCAGGACCCCGCGCTTGCCAGGCAAGCGCTTATTTACTGAGCTATCTCCCGGCCTGCCTCTCTGACTTCTTCAGAGCCCCGCTTGTTTCCGTATCCACCAGCCCAGCGCTCTCCAGGGAGAGCACCCTACAGACCCTAAGAGCCTCTATTTCCTGGCGGCGAGCAGTCCGAGCCACTTGTCTGGCCCTGGAAACAGCTTTCCTTCTCATGTGGAGCTCAGCCATAGGACAGCCAGCGTCGCGGGGGCTCCCTCTCTCACCTGTGGCTCTTAACCTCTTCGTGGATGCAGAACCCTTCTGAAAACAAAAAAAACTGCGACCCTCTTTCGAGACAAAGCTTTGCGCACATCAGAGGACCGTAGCCTTCCTCAGGCAGTCGCGGCCTGAGAACGCTTGTTCTAAGTAAGAGGTTGTAGGTTTTGTTTTGTTTTTTTTAGATAATCATGGATAGAATCTGGTTTTTTTCTTCTGTCACGGAAACAAAGCTTGCAGAGAGCCTGGCCGTTGTAACTTTCGGTCCTTAAATAACACCGTCCTTGGTAGCAGCAATACTCACCTCCGTGCCGTCCTACTGGGCTCCCGGCACCTCTGTGCTTTGTAATAATTTTTATTTGTATTTAATGTTTGGAAATGTTATAAAAGGTGACTACTGTTTCAAAATGTGACCTCGGTGAGGTTTAAAAGCTACTGAATCAGATGAGATATGAAAGCGTTCAATATAACGTATGACTCAAAGCTGTGTTTTTTAAACTTTAATAGGAAATGTCTGCCTCTTAGATCACTATTCCTGAAGCCTGGCAGACAGAAGCATGTCTTTTAAAGAGACCTAATTTATACACCAAGCGGAGGCCCAGGAGGTAGGATCCGGCCTTCCTCCTTGCCGCCCGTGGCCCGAGCCTCGCCAGCCCGAGCAGAAGCCTCAGGCAGCTCCGGCTGTATCTGGCCATTTGACCCCTCCCGCTTCGCTGCAAAGCTTACTCGGGTTCTGGACCAGACAGTCGGATGGGAAGACGAGCAGCCAGGGCCTCTGTCCTCAGGAAGCACGGGAGGGCGCTTCCACCCAGGAGAGCCTCGGCCCCAGCTGCTCAGGGGAGCCGTGTCCTTGGGAGCCGCCCCTGCCCAGGGCAGCCACAGCCGCAGTACTCCCAGAACTGCCACCTGGGTGGGAATGCAAGCCACCTGCCTTGGAGGCTGGGACAGCGGCCCCCCGCAGACACGGACACAATGCGCATCTGCGCTCCGGAAGGAGCAGTCCAGGGCTTGCAGGGGCCAGAGCCAGGCTTGCCCCAGGTGAAGCCAGCCCTGCCAGTCTGCGCGTGGAAGGCTGCTAGTGTCGTGCCCCAGCAGGAGGAGCAGGGCCAAGGCCATAGGCCCCGCGCCAACCTGCATGTACCCCTACTTCCCCTGGAGGCAGGCCGGGCTTGCGCCTGCAGTGTTGGCTCCTGCTTATTCCTGCACTGGTGGACACAGCGTGAGTGCTCTGCCTGCCCCTGGGCAGGTAATGGTCTCCATGTTGCAGGGACCTCGTGGGAGTGAATGGGGTGAGGATGTGGGATGCTTGGGGGTCTGGCACCTGCGGATGGGTATGCGACGAGGGCAGTAGTACAAATATTCCTGTGAATTGTGTCAGATTTGCTGGCCAGGCACTCTGGTCCTCCCTGAAAGTAACAGAGAGAAAGAGCAGGGGTGGGAGGGGCCGTCCCGCTCACTGACCAGGACATCGCATACTTGGGATCCCACTGAAGCCGGATCCCAGGCCCAATTCCACACCCGCCATGGCCGCGAGGCCGTGGGCCCATGCAGAATCAACGGACAGCGCAGGAACCGGCTGGCGCCGCTTCCCGACAAGTGGCAACACGGCCTTCTCACCAGTGGCTTTGGGGGTGGTGCTGGCGTGGAAACAGTGGGAAGTTGTTGGTGTCAAACTTGGACTTGGGAGTATCAGAAGCAGATATTCAGGAACTCTTCCCTGAATATGGAGCACTCAGTGGTGGCTGGGCACTGCGGTCGCCCCGGCCAAAGTTCAGGAGCAGCAGACATGCACTTTGAATGGAAGGCAGACACCCCAAAGGCTACGGAGTAGTGCAGTGGGGTCCCTCCAGATGGCCGCCCCACGAACATCCCGCTTGTCACATCACAGACCGAAGCACAACGAAGACCTGCGCAGAGCATGAACAAAGGTGACACGACTGGAAACCGCGGCTCTGGAGGTGGCGATGGCGGGGTGGCACCTGGAGAGGGACCCGGGGAGGCAGCCGAGGCAGAGGCCGAGGCCCTGGCAGGAGCTCAAGGCGGCAGCTTTCTGCGGAGGAGCTGGCTGCACAGCCGGACGCCTGATGCGAGGGTGGGCGCCCGCCAAGCAGCGGTCTGTGTGAGAGGACCCAGGGTTTGGCTCTGGGAGGAAGAGATGGGGCTGGGCTGTGTGGCCGATGACCAATTTGTTTCTTTTATGTTTTAAGATAGGATTTAAAAACTCATGCAAAGTTTCTTGTCTTTTTATTTCTGAAGTAGACCTGTTTGGTACCAAGTTATTTTGGGGATAAATTTTACTGGTTGATGTTGTGGAGAAGGTGGCATTTGCATCTTTGCCATAATAAACTAGAAATGTGTGTGTTAAAAAAAAAAAAGACCCCATTGAAAGCTTAGGTCCATGGGAATGCAACCTAGCCAGCTCCACAGAAGTCAGCGTGGAGCTTTCTGAGAAAGCCCAAACCAGAAATTCCGCTTGACCCGGCTCTCCCCGGGCAGATTCCCCAAGGAACTGAAGACCCCCCGCCCCAGGATCCACGCGGGCTGTGTCTACAGCATGCAGCTCACAGTCCTAAGCTTCCACGCGGCTCCAGCCCCATCGACAGACAAACGAGTATGGAGAACGCGGCGTGCCACCCAGCAGAAAGGGTCCTGCTGTGAAGGAGTGTGTTTGGAGGAAGGAGGATGAAACCGCAGCCGTCGCAGCAGGTGAGGTAGCCCATGCTCAAGAAGTCAGAGATTGCGTATTTTCTTCTACATAAGAAAGAGATTGTTGAGAGATGACAGGACACTTGAAGATAGTCTTTTGGAGGCAGAGAGGAGACCCAAGAAGGAGGAGGAAAGAGAGGCTTAGAAGTGGCTGAGGGATGTCATATACATGGACCAGTTTTCTAAAAGGAAAGTCTCTCTTCTGTGTGACCATATGCACCGATGAAAACAGTGACCTCATATATGATGTGTGACATATTTTGTAGAAAAACTTTAACAACAAGTTTGAGCAGAGCAGCTTGTTTGCTTACTGTGCCTCCCACAAATACCGAGCCACAAGCTGAGGTGCCCAGGGCCCGGGTGAGGTTGGCACCCTGTTGTCCAGAGCCTGAGCTGCCCACCCTCCATCCTCTGAGCTGCCAACACTGGTCTTCCAAGAAGTTTCAAGCCCATTCCTGGAAGCCAGACTCCATCCCAAGCTCTCTAGTGCCTGCAAAACGGACCTGCCCTCGTGCTGCACAGGGAGGAATGCCTCCTCCTGGCGCATCCGTCCATCTCAGCTCGTGATGACCTGGCTGACATGCCTCGCAGACCACACCCCTTCTCTGGGAGGCCTCCTGGTGGACACCTGGCAGAGAGCTGCCGAGAAGCCTCTGGCGGGGCCCCACATGCCCTTGACTGTGTGTGCAGCCCTCTCTGGGCAGAGTAGAGGGGTGAGGGGTGCCCTGCCCATGGCCTCCTGTGCCACTGTGCTCAGTGCTGAGTCCTGGGGATGCTGCGCTCAGCGACCTCCTTGCAGGAAAATTGCCCAGATCTCCAGGGCCTGGACAGGGCACTGGCACATGCAGGTGGCATCCGTGCGGCCACCCTCCATTGGGGTGGGGAACAAGTCTTGATGTGACAGTGAATGGAAGTACTGACACAGATTCCCTCTGTAGGAGTCACCAAAAGGAACAGCACTGAGGGCTGTGTGGCGGCCCACAGGACGTCAGGTCTGAAGACGTCAGGGGACCAGAAGCCACCCAGTGTCACAGGAAGCGCCTCTTTGCACCCTACTGTCCTTTGAGGTTGGAACTAGAAGTGGAGCCCTCTCTGCCACCCTGCTGTCGAGCACCACCAAGAGGAGGGGCACGACACAGCACAGCACTGCAGCACGCGGGCCCCAAATGGCCACTGGACGCCGGACACAGCTCTGTAGTCACAGAGGACGTGTCCCTTGGTCCTCCTCCGAGGCATTGGGCATGGGGCAGAGCAGGGCCACTGCAGAGCTGCATCTGCATCCTCCAACCATCAGCGAACGCCCTGCCCACAGCCCCATGACATGGCTTCTCAGAGACTTTCCCCTTGTCGCCAGGATTCACACAAGTGAGATGTCCACCCAGATCCGGGAGCCCCCCAGCTCCCAGTCAAGGCCTTCTCTTGACACTTAAACACACCTCATTCAGTC
>NDGN011211257.1:10000-13547 GCA_002564285.1 Tympanoctomys barrerae
TGCTGTGTGTCACTCAGCGCCCGCTCCATCCCCACGCCTTTTAGAGAGTGTCCAGCAAGTCCAGGAACTCGGAGGAGTGGGGAGACCAGAAGTGCCCAGAACCGAAGGGGAGGCTTCATTCAGGGGAGCCACTGACAGGAATGGAGCATCCCCGGCCCTTTGGCTTTTGGGCCTGTGAGGGCTTGGGCTGTGCCAGCTCAGCCTGGAGGCAGATACCGTTGCCTAACACCCAAAGAATGGAGCCAATTACTTTGTGTTTGCACCTTACCATGTGACGCTATTCTAAGAAAGTCACAGCCCCAGGTGTGACATGAGCACAGGTGTTGCCTGTGTGCTCTAGAGAGAAAATCAAAGCACAGGGAGGGTGAGCACCTCGCCCAGGTGGCACAGCAGCTTGAGGGAGAGCTGAGGTGAGGCAGGCAGGGGGGCCACAGTGTTGTGCTCTGAGGCCGTCCCAGCTCACACTGCCTGGCTCTCTAGGGCCTGAGCCAGTGCCAGCCTGGATGGACACTGGATGCCCACAGTCTGTCTCCTGCTGGCTCTTCTTCCCTCCTTGCCGGATGCCAATGTCCTGCTCTGAGCCTCCCCGACCCCTGTGCTGTCCACGCTCTGTCTGAGGCTTCTCTGTCCCCAAGGTGCAGACAGCTCCAGAGCTGTCATCTTGGAAGCTTCCTGACCAGTCCCCCACTGTCCCTCCAGTGCAGATCAGCCCGGTCTTCAGGGCCCGGGCTCCTTGCCCCTACCCACACTTGGCCTCACTTTCAGACTCCAGTGCCGTGAGGGGCTTCACCCTTGGGAGCTGCAGCAGCAGGGCTCGGTCAAAGCACAGGGGGACCAGCTGTCTCCTGTCCCAGAACCCAACCAAGGGCAAACCCAGGACCTGCAAGAGAGCGAGCCAAACACAGATATTAAAAAGGAGGCAGTGACAACACAGTGATCACTCTAAGCTTGTGTATTAAATGTATTTGCTCTTTGTAAAAAAAAAAAAAAAAACCCTGCAGAAGTTACATCTCGACATAAAGGCAGCCTGTGTTTCATAGCTATTCTAATTTATGGGCCGTACATTCCTGTGATTGTCCTGAATGCAGTAGCCAAGTAAATAATCATCGGAGCCACAGGTAAATCATTTGGAGGTGAACGGAGCCTGGCCAGAGCCTCCGGAAATGGTGCAAACATTATTTCCTAATTTTGCAGATTTCTTTATCTGAACACAGGAAGGATTGGAGGTTGGACACTTCCGGCCCACAGAGGAGGAACGTGAGGAGCGTGCAAAGCATCGCAGACACCGTTCTCATCTGCCTCCTTCCTTCAGAGGACAAATGCTGCCTCTCCCCTCCCCTCCCCTCCCCTCCTTTCTCCTTCTGTCCCCTCCTCTCCCCTCCTCCCCTTCTGCCACCCCAGGGCTCCAGGGGACACAGTAGGAGGAGCCAGCCAAGCACTCACAGGTCACCTAGGCACCCTGTGGCGGGCTGGCTAAGCCACACTTGTCCACTGTGACCATGGCACGTGTGCAGGTCAGTGGCTGGGAGGTGTGTCCACAGCCAGGAGCCCCGGAGCCCACACACTGCTCACAGTCTCGCCGTCTTTCAGCTCGACAGTGGTGCAAAGCACCCATTCGCCCACAAGCGTTGCGGTGGCCAGGAAGCAAGGTGCGGCGATCCACACCCACTGGCTGCAGCAGGAGCCAGCGTCTCCAGGCTGGCCCACACCCTCCCGGCTGGGTAGGGAAGGATGGGGGCGTCGAACGTGTGCCTGATTTCCGGTATGTTCTATGTATTCTGGTCACACGCGGGGCCACCTGCGCTCCTGCACACGCGCCCAAACCCCTGGCCACACTGGCTACTTTCTGTCTCTGAACTCTGCTGCCTGAGGTCCTGCCCATAAAGGAAGCACGCGTAATTTATCATTCCGTGACTTTAAAATTTCACATCACATAGGCTGTCAGGGTTCCCTCAGGCTGCAGCGGGACGAGCTGCTTGTTTCCAGCACAGAACTTACCCAGTGACTCCCGGCTCACCAGCCCTGGGACAGCCACGTGCTGGTGCCCGGGAATTCGCACCCAAGCCGCTTGCTGAGCCGCTGCTCCGCACAAGCCCCAGGGACGAGGCAGCAGCAGCAGGCACCGCTCCTCTGCGACACCTCAGAGCACAGATGTGGATCCAGATGTTATGCCGGAGTCACAGCAGACTGCAGAGGAGGAAGCCAACACAGGTCACAGCACAGGCCGCTGCGGCCGAGGTCATCGGGAAGAGGTGGGCGGAGGGTGGCATAGCGTGGAGAAAGAACGCGCAGACCGGTGTGGCGGGGCTGCTGGGCACAGGACAGAAGTGTGCCACAGGGGCCTCAGGAGCAGCTCCCGTGGGGGGAAGCCCGAGAGGATCTGGGAAAGGGCGCCTGGGAGATGCAGGGTATTGAAGGGGCTTGGAGGGAAGTCCCCAGAGACAAGCCACTGTCCCCACTGTGTCACCACAGACTTGCAGAGGAGCAGAGCGGAGCAGAGGTGGCCGGCTGAGGTCTCCCAGTGCTCCGGCACACAGGTATGCCTCCTTTGGGAAGGGAGGCCTCGGTTTGGGAAATATCTCAACGGAACAGGAGACGAGGAAGCTGCAACCAAGAGACTCCTAAGGACAATTGAAAGAGGATTTCAACAAGGAGGGACCTTGCTCATCCTGAGGGGAATCTGAAGCCTAAGAGGACACATCAGACCTGAGAGCCTGCCCCGGAGGGTGGGGCGGGATAAGAGGTGGTAGGATGCTAGATACAGGTTGGATCTAGCCGTGGCATCCAGAGGAGTGAAGGCCCCAGCCTGGGAAGGCTGTCTGGAGGTGTGCCAGCTCTGCAGGTGACAAGGTGGCCGAGGGAGCCACAGCTTCCGCTGGGGACAGCTTTAGGCTTGGGCTTCGGTGGGCAGGCAGTGACACCCACGGGGACTCTGGTCTGGGAGGAAGCTCCCAGGTAACCTCACGGCTATTCCTCCAGTTGCCCCAAGCCCAAGGGCAGCCCATCTCTCTTCTGCTGGTTTCTCAGGCCCCCATCTGGGTCAGGGCTGCTATTCAGAGTGGCCCAGGAAGTCCTGGAGACCCACAGTGAGACACAAATGTGGGGGCTGGGGAGGGAATATGCATATGGGACTGTGACTCGCAAGAGTTTGAGGAGCAGTGGTTTAAGGAAAACACGTTTGCGACCATCACAGTAACCACAAACTAGGGGCCACACAGCAAGTAGGAGACAGAACCGGAGAGGGGAGAGCAATGCACCTGAAGTCGCTTTACACGGCTGGATGCTGCGATTACGCCGAGATGTGACTCAGCCTCCTGCCAGCGGGAGAAGCCGGCAGCCATGCGCAGCTGTGAGAGGCAGCAGCCCCGCAAGGGGAGGAAGAGACCGTGACCCTGGTATGAGAGGAGCTGCTCAAACGAGAACTGACGAAGTTGTGTGCAGTCCCGACAAGGCGGCGCCCACGGTTCGCCCCGGGCCAGGTCAAGCAGTGTGCTTTCTTTCAGGGGGGGAGTCAGCTCCTGGCAGTTCTCACAGCACCGCCCTGGTG
>NDGN011211272.1:0-14017 GCA_002564285.1 Tympanoctomys barrerae
TGAACTCAGGCCCTTTTGCTTGCCAGGCAAGCACTTATTCTACTGAGCCATCTCCCCGGCCCCACGGTGGCCGTTTAAAAGCAGCTTGGGATGTTCTTTACCTGGACACATCGTTTCCATTTTCACAAGTGCATGCCCAGGCAGTGTATGTCCTGGTTAGAGTGGCTGGTGGATAAGAACGGCTGACACTCGGCCACCGACAGAGCCCAGTGGGACAGAGCCCAGTGCGTCAGTCTCGGCTCCCTTGCACCCGCCTAGTGGATGTCATCGTCTCCCTGACTCAGGCTGTGCCCGAGTGGCTGGGTCAGGCCTGTTCCCAGCTGGGCGGCCTGTTCCACATCACCTTGGAAAACAATTTGCTCCCTGGCACTTTGTCGCTCAGGTTTGCTAAAGGCAAAAGTGAAGCTGGAGGAGAGGGGCTGGGGCCCAGGAGGAGGCGAGGCCAGGCTCGGAAGCCTGCTGTCAGGGACAATGGCTCACAATCACTCTGTACTCAGACCAAAGCTGGAGGTCACAAGTTCTAGGCCACTCTGGGCAACTTAGCAATACACTGTCTCAAAATCAAAAGGGCTGAGGATGTAGCCCCGCACTCCCCAAACAGTAGCGCCAGAAAGAAAATGAGAGAGACACACGCCAACAGAGACAAGGAGCAGCTGGGAGACGGGCGAGGAAAGGGGCACAGGGATGGGAGGGGGAGTGGCCTCCCTCCTCAAGCTCCGCTCCACCCCCAGCCGCAAGCCTGGAAACACAGGCTGGGAGGAGCAGCCACCCTGGAAAAGGGGCACGGAAGTCCTGTCTGCGGCTCTGGCGAGGATACCAAACCGCACCTGCCTTTGCCAGGGGCTGGAGGCGCGCTTTCCACCGCTGTCCCGCAGAGCCTGAAGCAAGGACTCTGCTGGCTGGGGAAACTGAAGTCCCAGCCCTTGGGCCAGAACACCCCTCTCCTGGCCTGAGCCCCACATATCCCCCATTCCAGGCCCGTTTCTCCAGGAGCCAGCCTGTGCCCTTGCTGTGCCCCCTCAGGTGTTCCCTTTGCCTGCCCTCTCGCGGAAGCAGAGGACCGTGCTGGTCGTGTGTGGCCCGGAGCACAACGGGGCTGTGGGGCTGGCCTGTGCTCGGCACCTGCGGGTGTTTGTGAGTAGTGGAGATACCCTGCCTCACCCTGACTTGGTCCCTGTAGAAACCCCGTACTCCTCTCGCTCGCCAGAGTCCCAGGTCACAGGGACTTGGCTTGCCGGCGGGTCTGTTAACTGTTCCCTGGCTGGACCCCAACAGGCCTCTCCCCTTAGGAGTACGAGCCCACCATCTTCTACCCCACGCGCTCTCCGGAGCTGCTGCACCGCGACCTGACCACGCAGTGCGAGAAGATGGACATCCCCTTCTTGTCCTACCTGCCCACCGAGGTCGGTGGGGCTGGGGCCAGGGCTGGGCCGGGTGGGCAGGTGGTCACTCCAGGCCACCCTGACCGTCGCGAGGGCCCCTCAGGTGCAGCTCATCAACGACGCTTATGGGCTGGTGGTGGACGCTGTGCTCGGCCCTGGCGTGGAGCCCGCTGCGGTCGGGGGGCCCTGCACCCGCGCGTTGGCTACACTGAAGCTCCTGTCCATCCCCCTCGTGAGCCTGGACATCCCCTCAGGCACGTGGGCAGGGGCACGGGGGGGGGAGGTTGGGGAAGCTCCTGTCTGTCCTCTCTGAGCCTCAGTTTCCCCAGCAGGGATGGAGTGTACTCCCCGCTGAGCACCCATCCTGGGAATGGGGGCGACCCAGGCTGCTGCCCCGGAGACTGGGTCCCAATTCCCGAGGCCCCGCCCTGCAGGCCGCTGCCTGCCGCTGCCTACCCCGGCCCCCTGGCCTGGGCAGACGTGAGCTCACTTGGCAGAGGCCGTACCGCCCTGGCCGCCGCCCCGTGCCTGCCGGAGCCATTAGGGACGGCAGACGGGATAAACAGCGGCTGGCCCGGACCCTCTGCGGGGGCGCTGTCCTGCGGGGGTGTCCCCTGACTTAGGGATCCCAGCCGCCCCAGCCAGGTTCCGCAAGGGTGGGAATCAGCAGAGGGCCCTGCGGGCAGAGGCGATTAGGAGCCTGCACCCGGGGATGGGGGCTGGGCTGGGGAGGAGCCGGCGGCTTCCGGTGCGAGGCGCCAGCTTCAGGTGAGACTAATGGGGACAGTGGCTGCGACGTGTCGTGAGGAATCTTGCTACGTCAAAAGGGGGACCCACGGGGCCGGGAAGATAGCTCAGTAGATTAAGCACTTGCCTGGCAAGAGCAAGGGCCTGAGTTCAATCCCCGGTTCCGGGGTGGGGGGAGGGGGGCGGGGGACCCAGAGGCCAGACGGAGGAAGTTGGGAGTCCAGAGCGCGGGGGCTGAAGTCTGGCCGAGAGGGAAGAGACCATCATCTCAGTGGGGGCTCAGGAGCCATCTAAGTGGAGCTCAGGGGCGGCGGGGAGGGAGGCTCGAACCGGCCCCGAGTCCGAAGGCAGAGGCTTGGCGGGAAGGTAGTCTGAGGGTAGAGACCGTATCCGAAGGAGAAGGGAGCCCGACGAGGTGCCCTGAGGGCGGCGCTGTGTTCGGAGGGCGGGACGCTCCCCAGGAGGGGCGGTCCATTTCCCTAATAGGCACATCCAGCCAGGACCCCGTGACAAGGCAGAGGCTGAGTCTGGAGGGGAGTGGGATGGAGGGCCGGGCGCAACCCCCCGCTCCAATTCCTGGTCCCCAGGCTGGGACGCCGAGACCGGCGGCGGGGACGCCGAGGAGGGGCTGCAGCCGGACGTGCTGGTTTCGCTGGCGGCCCCCAAGCGCTGCGCTGGCCGCTTCTCTGGGCGCCACCACTTCGTGGCGGGCAGGTTCGTGCCCGACGACGTGCGCCGCAAGTTTGCGCTGCGCCTGCCCGGCTATTCGGGCACCGATTGTGTCGCGGCGCTGTGACAGCCACCAATAAACAGATACCACCGCGCATTGCCTCATTCTTGCTTTGCGCTCCAGGGGGCTGGCGTCGGTCCGACGCCACGCGGTACGGTCAAGGCTTTAGGTCTCGCGGGGCGCTTCCCGCAGGCAGCAGGAGCAGATAAGGCAGGATGGGGGTAGTCTGCGCAGGTCACACAGGGGGCGTGGTCGCGAGCCGGCCCCTCTTGGGTGGGCGTGGTCACAATTCAGCCCCGCCCCCGTCCTCATCCCCCCCCACCCCCCGGGCCACCAGACCCGCGAGTACGGAGTCGGATCCTAGCGCAGTGCAGCTCAGACTCCCTGGGCTGCTGGGACCGACCCGCGATGGCATCACGGCTGCTACTACTCTGTCTCTGTGTCGCCGCCGCCGTGCATCTGGCTGGGGCCCGAGGTGAGGCCCGAGGCGAGGTTGGCCTGGAACCCACACGCGCGGGGAAAGAGGACCGGACCGGAGGGTCACGCGCCTCCTGGGGTCTGGGTTCCCTCCGACAGCCCAGGAGCTTGGGGACCTCTCAGAGCTGGGCAGGGAGCTCGTCCGTTTCTACCATCCAGGAAGATACTGCAGGGACAGGGGCGCACGGGAGGACGGGAACTGAGGTTTCTCTGGGCTCCAGGGGTGTCTGACCCAGCCCATTTTGGAGCCCCTAAATCGCCAGATCTCCTGCCCAGGAGTCAGAGCCTTCTCCTTCCGCCACCTCCCACGCACCCGTGACACCCCGAGACGTATAGCCCATGCCTTGGAGACAATGATCCGAGGAGGAGGGTGCTCGTCCAAGGTTGTCACCCTGCCCAGGCTCTCGGGGACAGTGAGGCTGGACTCCAGTACTTCTTGCGGGCAACCTGGGCGGGAGGGCTGTGTAGGATCAGGCGTGGGGAGCTGCAGTAGGACACTTCCGGCACCAGGTGGATGAACCAGACGCAGAGCCGAATGAACTTGATCAGTCTGGGGCCGCTGGACGCCCCAAAAAGGAGACTCGAGCCTGGGGACCAAGGGGACATGGGCTCTCCCAAGCCGTGGTGGCACTGAGTCTGAGAGAGGGAAGGGGCTACAGAAGTCTGGGACTGGAAGCCTCTTAGATCCTCAGTTTCCTCCTGTGTAAAGGGGTGACTTTGGTCTCCCTCTTGCACCAGAGGGGTTCACAGCGGCCCCGTCATCCTGCTTCCGTGCCCCCACTTCCCACTCCTCCCGCAGATGCTCAGGAACAACGCGCGCTGCACCCCAGCCAGCCCTCGCCGGCCCTGGAGGACTGGGAAGGTTGGTCAGCCAGAGAGGAGTCTCCTCTCTGCTGGGGGGAGACTCTCGACTGGACGGTCACGAGAGGAAGGCTGTGGCTGGGGGACAGGGAGGGGCAGGGGTGGCAGGAGGAAAGCTGGGGCTCCACGGGCGAAGCCGGCTCCCCTCTTGGTTGTGGGACTGGATCGGGGCGACCCTTGGTCCTGGGCCCCCCAGGTCTAATCGCATGGTACCCACAGAGCCCAGCGAGTGGACATCCTGGTTCAACGTGGACCACCCGGGCGGAGACGGCGACTTCGAGAGCCTGGCCGCCATCCGCTTCTACTACGGGCCTGCGCGCGTGTGCCCTCGGCCGCTGGCTCTGGAGGCGCGCACCACGGACTGGGCGCTGCCATCGGCGGTGGGCGAGCGCGTGCACCTGAACCCCACCCGCGGCTTCTGGTGCCTCAACCGCGAGCAGCCGCGCGGCCGCCGCTGTTCCAACTACCACGTGCGCTTCCGCTGCCCGCTCGGTGAGGGGGCTAGTGAGCGTGCTTAAGGGCGTGTCCCCACACGGGCCAATGGCGGGGCATCGTCTCGGGGCGGGGCTTATTTGGTGAGTGGGGCTTCTGGCAGGCGGGCCTTTCAACGCCTAGGTTTACAGGCCTGCACCCCGCACTGTCACCGGGTTTTGAGCAGGCGCGGTGGCTGGAGAGGGCAGTAGCTTCTGTAGTCTCTCAAAGGTCGCGTGGACCGCGTGGGGGTAGTAGGGGGTCCCTGCTCAGGGAGCTGCAGACCAAGCGGTAGCTTGCGTCGCTGCAGCCGGCCAGGTCCAGGTCAGGACTCACGTCCTGGGGGTCGAAAGGGCGGGGCCTGCGCAGAAGCAGGGCGTAGCGAGGGGTACGTAGGTTGTGGGCCAGGCCTGTGCAGAGGGGCGTGGCCTCAGAGCGAATGGGACGGGACCTTGGAGCATCCCACGGTCGGAGGGGTGGGGCTGGTTGAGCTGGGGTCTGCGGAGGGAGGACCTGGAGACTAAACTGGTTTGGAAGTGTGAAGTCTTGGAGCCAGACTCCTGACCAGGTAGCGCCTTCCTGTCCCTCCTGGGGCCCAAGCAGCGTTGCTGTGTGCGCATCTGGATGGCCAGGGACTGGCATGAGGCCAGGGGCAGATTGTAGGTTCGCTTCCTAAGGGGGCACGGTGTGCAAGAACAGAAGTCAGCTCCACCCTCATGCACGCAGCCCTCCCGCCCACGCGATGCTGTTTACACCCTGGCAGCCCCGATGCCCAGGCCTCCCCACCAGCCAGCCGGGCTGCGACTGGAAACTCCACCCCATCCAGACTCCACAAACACAGCCTGCAGACCTCGCTGTGGGGAGGGGGGGGGTGCGGGCGGGGGCACTCGGTGACCAGTGGGGGGACCCCACCCCCGGCTCTGCCCTTCCAGCACCTCTGCCCGCAAGTTTCCAGTGGAAGTTTCCATCTTCTGCTAAGCCCGCAGGATTGGGTGGGGACTGTGCTCCAGTCCGCCCCAGGAGCTTCCTGCTAGACTCCCCACCACTCCCTGCTGACCTTGTCTCCATCCTTTGAGACACCTCTCTTGTCCTTTCCTTCAGGGTGCCTTCCTTCTCTTTCTGGACCCAAGTTCCCTCCTGCTGGCTCAACCCCCTCCCCTCACCTCTATCCCCCCAGCCCCAGGCATTGCTGCAGCCTCAGAGGGGCATGACCTGGGGGCAGTGCTTCAGGTGTGTTTGTTGAGTGACTGAATGAAAGCTCTCTCCAGCAAAGAACACAGAGGCCTCTTTGTCCCTGTGTCCCTCTAGGATGCAGCCCTGACACCTGTGGATGTCCCGACCACATCCTGCTGGGGTCTGTGGTTACCTCATCTGGAAGACCACTGTCAGGAGCCAGGGTCTCCCTGCGGGCCCAGCCTGGCACTGTGGCCATCAGCGATGCCAATGGGGCCTTCCAGGTGCCTGGGGTCTGTGCCAGCGGCCGAGCCAACGTGAGCGCCCAGGCAGGTGGCTTCTCTCTGGGCGTGGCCCAGGCTCAGGCCAGCAGCTCCACCTCCTCAGGGGTCACCATTGTCCTGGAGAAACTAAGTGAGTGCCTTGGAGGCAGAGAGCAGGAGGGGGCTACGGTACTGGGGAAGGGCTCCCAGGAGATGCAAGTGGGACCAGCCCTGACCTGTGTCACTGTTGCGGCCAGGGAAGCCCTATCTGCTGAAGCACCCAGAGTCCCGTGTGCGCGAGGCTGGGCACAATGTGACCTTCTGCTGTAAAGCTGCAGGGAACCCTGTGCCCAAGAAGTACTTGTGGTAAGCTTGGCCCTGTTCTAGATGGGTCTCCTTCTGGCTTTGTGTTGGATCAAGTTTCCTGTGGTTATTTGGTGCCTCAAAGACCTAGCTAGAACCAGGGGGGTTAGGTGGTGGTGGTGAACCCCTGTCATCCCAGCTACTTGGAGGCTGAGGCAGGACAGACTCAAACTTGAGGTCAGCTTAATCCACTTAGTGAGACCCTGTCTCAAAAGAATTTTAAAAATAAAAGGCCTTCTAGAAGCACAGGCTTGTCTTGATTTTCCCTCTGGCAAGTGGGGGAGCCTCACCAAATGAACAGGTGAGGGCACCGAATGAACAGAGGGACCCACCTCCTCGGGACGAGGTCAGCACTGGCAAAGCTGCTGCTCCAGGCCCATGCTGGGGTCCCCACATTGTCTCCCCTGCCCCAGGTTCCACAACGGGACGCTGCTGGACCGGCGGGAGCTTGGGTCTGGCGCCCACTTGGAGCTCCGTGGGCTGCGTGCCGAGCAGGCGGGGACCTACCACTGCAAAGCATGGAGCAAGGCGGGCACTGTGCGCTCAGGCTCTGCCCAGCTCACTGTGCTGGGTGAGCACCCAGCCCAGCCCTGAGCATCCCTACCCCTGAGCTGTGAGGGACTCAGCTCCACACTGATCCCTGACTTCCCTGAGCCCCACACTCCAGTTCTAAGCCCAGCCACCCCCACCCCAGTATTAACCCAGCCCACGGCTCCCTCATCCTGACCACTGTCTTCTGGCTCCTCAGCCCCAGGACAGCCAGCGTGCGACCCCCGGCCCCGAGAGCACCTCATCAAACTCCCCGATGACTGTAGCAGGCCAGGCGACAGTGGGCCCACCTATCTGGATGTGGGCCTCTGCCCCGACACCCCCTGCCCAGGCCCCGTGGGCTCTGGTGCTCATTGCGGGGACCTGGGCTCGCGCTGCTGTGCTGTGCGTCGCCTGGAGAGCCGGGAGATCCGCTGCGCCGGCTATGTCCTGCCAGTGAAGGTGGTGGCGGAGTGTAGCTGCCAGAAGTGTCTGCCCCCTCGGGGGCTGGTGCGGGGCCGTGTGGTGGCTGCGGACTCCGGGGAGCCCTTGAGCTTTGCCAGGATCCTCCTGGGCCGGGAGTCCATCGGCTTCACCTCCTACCAGGGCGACTTCACCATGGAGGTGCCACCCTCCACGGAGCGGCTGGTGGTGACGTTTGTGGACCCCCGCGGTGAGTTCTTGGACACAGTCCGGGTGCTGCCTTTTGACCCCCGAGGAGCAGGTGTGTACCATGAGGTCAAGGCCTTGAGGAAGGAGGCTGCCGTCCTGTTGGATGCCAGCCAGAGCAACACGATCCCCCTCGGGGAGCTGGAGCACGAGGCGCCCTTTGCGGAGCTGGTGCTGCCCCCTGGGTCCATCCGGGCCACAGATGGCAGCCCCTACACGGGCACCGTGGAGGCCCGGGTGACCTCCGTGGACCCCAGAGACCTGGCCTCCGCAGTGGCTGCCCCCAGTGACTTGCGCTTTGTGGACCGCAACGGCGAGCTGGCCCCACTGCGCACCTACGGGATGTTTTCTGTGGACCTGCGTGTGCCGGGCTCCACAGAGCAGCTGCACGCGGGGCCTGTGGCTGTGCGCGTGGCTGCAGACCAGATCCGCATGGCCGGCCACGCTGAGGCCCTCCGCCTGTGGTCCCTGGAGCCAGAGACGGGCCTGTGGGAGGAGGAGAGCGGCTTCCGACGCCAGGGCTCCCCCAGCCGCCGTGCGCGCCGCGAGGAGCGAGTGTTCCTAGCTGGCAACGTGGAGATCCGTGAGCGGCGTCTGTTCAACCTGGACGTGCCCGAGCGCCGCCGCTGCTTCGTGAAGGTCCGCGCCTTTGCCAATGACAAGTTTGCGGCCAGCGAGCAGGTGGAGGGCGTGGTGGTGACCCTTGTGAACCTGGAGCCCGCGCCTGGCTTCTCCGCCAACCCGCGCGCCTGGGGCCGCTTTGACAGTGCGGTCACGGGGCCCAACGGCGCCTGCCTGCCGGCCTTCTGTGATGAGGGCCGGCCCGATGCCTACACGGCACTGGTCACTGCTACCCTGGGCGGCGAGGAGCTGGAGCCTGCGCCCTCGCAACCCCGGCCGCTCCCGAGCACGGTGGGTGTCACACAGCCCTACCTGGATCGGCTGGGCTACCGGCGCACTGACCATGACGACCCGGCCTTCAAACGCACGGGCTTCCGCATCAACCTGGCCAAGCCTAGGTCCGGGGACCCTAGTGAGGCCCACGGGCCTGTGTACCCGTGGCGCAGCCTGCGCGAGTGTCAGGACGCACCGGTCACTGCCAGCCACTTCCGCTTCTCGCGTGTGGAGTCAGACAAATACGAGTACAACGTGGTTCCCTTCAGGGAGGGCGTGCCCTCCTCGTGGACGGGCGACCTCCTGTCCTGGTGGCCTAACCCTCAGGAGTTCCGCGCCTGCTATCTCAAGGTGAAGGTCCAGGGTCCCCAGGAGGTGGTGGTGCGTTCGCACAATGCAGGGGGCAGCCACCCCCGCACCCGGGGACAGCTCTATGGCCTGCGGGACGCCCGTAGCGTGCGTGACCCCCAGCGCACCAACACCTCGGCAGCCTGTGTAGAGTTCAAGTGTGGCGGGATGCTGTTTGACCATCGGCAGGTGGACAGGACGCTGGTGACCATCACCCCCCAGGGCAGCTGCCGCCGTGTGGCTGTAAACAGGCTCCTGCAGGATTACCTGGAGCGACACCCCCCGCCCGCGCCCGCCGATGACCCAGCCACCTTTGCCATGCTAGCGCCCCTGGATCCCCTGGGTCACAACTACGGCGTCTACACAGTCACAGACCAGAGCCCGAGGCTGGCCAAGGAGATTGCCATCGGCCGCTGCTTTGATGGCTCCTCTGACGGCTTTTCCAGGGAGATGAAATCCGAGGCTGGTACAGCCGTCACCTTTCAGTGCCGAGAGCCGCCTGCCAGGCCCAGCCTCTTCCAGAGGATGCTCGAGTCCCCTGCAGCGGTGGTGTTGGATGACATCCGCCGGGAGATGGGCCGGGTGGCTCGGCCCCCGAGGGTTCCCCGCACACGCCGGGGCCAGTGACGTGGGCCGCGAGCTCCCTGCCCAGCTCTGCCCAGGAAGTCTCGCTCCCTTCTCTCCAGATGTCCCCTCCCCAGGTCTTTGGGGGCCCCCGGCCCAGAACTGAAAGTCGAGACGCAAAATAGATGCTTCGGATGGCACACCTGGCAGGCAGGAGAGGCTGTCATGTGACCCGGAAGTGAAATTTGCCGGGAGGGCGCGGAGCCAGTGTGGGGACAGCCAGCGTCCTGAGGCTGCAGCAACCTCTGTCTCCCCCTGGATGCTGGGTCCTTGGCCCACACTCTGTTCTGGGGTTATTTATTGAAATAAAGCCGGGGGCTGGTTGTGGGGTATGTGGGGTTCAGGCCAGGCCGAGTGAGAGAGGAGAGGGTTCCTTGGGGTCCCCATGCTAGGGCAGCTCTGGGGCTGGGAGTTCCTGTGTTTGGTGCTTGGAGGCCCTGGGGTGTCAGGGCTGGGCTGGGGGCTCAATTAAAGATGCTTTGTGTCTACCCCATGGTATCTGCTTGAGGCTGAGGTACAGCGGCGGGGCTGCCCACTCTTTGGGCAGAAATACAGTTTTTGTTTTGTTTTTTGAGGGAGGGTCTCACTGTGTAGCCCAGGCTGGCTTCAAACTCATGGCAATCCTCCTGCCTCAGCCTCCTGAGTGCTGAGATTATAGGTGTGCACCACTACATCCCCATGGACAGAAGCACATCTGAGCCCTGCAGGACACCATGTGCACATGGCATGAGGCCCTTGTCGTGGTTGTATCCTGGAAGGGGACCTGCGTGTGAGGCAATGAGGGTGACTGTGGGGGCAGCTGGGGCCTGAGACACCACCTTGCTGAGCCATGCGGGGGCCGAGCTGCCTGAGGCCAAGAGCCTGGGCGCTAGGACCTGGCTGGGCCTCAGGCTTGGAGGCCACAGTGTCTAACAGGCAACTCTTCCTGTCATCCCGTGGGGCAGATATGGTTCTGAGCGTACCCTACTCTCCTACACCAGTCCCAGCAAGAGGGGGACTCCCTGGGTGACCCTAGAATCTCAATCCAGCAGCACCTGGGGGGCCCGAAACATCAGTGTGGTGTGGCTGAAGGAGACCTGTGCCAGGCCAGCACCCCACCAAAGGGGGCACGGAGTGGGGGACCCTTAGCCAGGACACCGGTCCCATCTCTGCCATCAACTGCCCCTGTGGCTCTGCGGCCTGGCCTAGCCCAGGGGGTGGGGCTCAGGCTTCGCCTCCTCCATCCCGTGCCCCTTGGGGGCTCTGGACTCATGGCCCCGCATCGGCTTTGCGCACAGGACCTGCACAGCGTTTGCTGTTTGTGGGGTTGGCCTGGTGGCCGGTGGGATCCTGCAGGGCTGTGGGGGCCCCTGCGGCTGGGTCACAGCTGCTATGGCTCCAGCCCGGGTGATGAGGTGTCAGGCTGCCCTGCCAAAGTCTTTGCAGAGGCTGTTGGGCCTTGGCCGGACCGAGCTGGGGCAGACACAGGCCATGGTGGGGACAGCCTCCTGTGGCCCCGTCCCCGCCCACCGCAGGGGCTCTCTTCCCAGCTTGCTTGGAGGCTGAGGCAGATGGGTGTCTAGTTCAAGCCCAGCTTGGGCAATTTAGTGAGACTCTGTCTCAGAATTTAAAAAGTACTTGGGATGTAGCAGCTCAGGCACTCCCCAGCACTGCAGAGAGAAAGAAAAAGAAAAGAAAAGAAAGAGAGAAAGAAAGAGGGGGTCTAGGCAGGAAGTCTGGCAGTCCAAGTGCCTGTCTGGCAAGCACAAGGACCCCAGTTTAATCCCCAGTACTGTGCCAGCCCCAGAACCCCGAGTACTCCATGCTGGGCCCGAAACTGGGTGTGATGGTGCATGCCTGTAATCCCAGTTCTGGGGAGGCTGAGACAGGAGCATCACTATGAGTCCGAATTGTGTAGTGAGACCCTGTATCAATCAATCAATCAATCAATCAATCAATCAATGAAGAGAAAGAAAAGACAGCCATGGCCCCCACCTTTGAGATGGAGAAACTGAGGCTCCGGGAGAAGAAGCCCTGCACGGATAGCCAGGCTGCCGCCTCCCTCCTGGAGCGCAGCCCCGGCTTCTGGAAAATCCATTCCCCTCCCGCCTGGGCTGCCAGCACAAGCGCGCAGCAGGGGAAGCCGGGGGCCTGGACCCCCCCAGAGACCCTGGCCACAGCTGCCAGGGTCGACCCAGGGCACGGGAGGCCCTGAGTCCCGCCCACGGCATTTTCAACTTTCATAATTTTAGAACCCAGGGTCATTAACATTCCTAACACTGGGCTGGAGGAGGACTTTTGGAACAAGAAAGTACTTCAAACAAGTCTGCAAACTGCAGAGGCCAAGGGGAGGAAGGGAAAAGAGACACACACTGGGCACCACCGGATGCAGGCCTGCTCGCCCTGGCCCTCGCTCACCTGAGGGGCGTTCAGAGCCTGTTCAGTGCCTCAAGACCCCAACCTGTGCTTTCAGGAGAACAGGTTCCCTCCCACTTCCCAGTTCAAAGACTGGCCCCAGGGTCACACAGCAAACGTGGCTGCCACAGGGTGAGGAGAAGTTTTCTGGAAAAGGAGACAGAGGCACTGGGTTTTGAAGGATGTCTAGGAGTTCGCTGGTGAGGCAAGAAGGGTACTTCAGGCAGCGGGGCTGGTCATGCAAAGGCTGGAGGGGACAGATCTTGCACACAGCAGGAGGTCCTGGAGCAGGAGAGGTTCCCTCAGGAGCCTCTCCAGCATTAAAAGAAGCGGTTCCTTCCACGTGCCAGGGTCCGGCCCTCCCTCGTGACAGCCATGCAGGTCCAACCCTGAGCCCCAGCGCCTCCTGTCCTGGCTGAACACCCCTGGCTCCTCCATACGCCTCGTGGGTCTGGCGCGGCCACCCACCACTTCCCTGCAGCCTGTCTCGCTCATCAGCTGGCAGAGTAGGGGCTCCCCGCACTCAAGACCCCAATCCTGGAGCCGGCCTGGCATGGCACGGCCAACCCTGTGTGGTTGGGTGGCAATGGCCCTGTGCTGGTAGAAACACTGCCTGTGCCAGGGAATGGCAGCCCAGGTGAGCGTGAGGTCCCCACCCCTGACCTCAATGGGACGCAGGGAGCCCCATGCAAGTCGCGTCCCACCAAGGATGTGTCACCGGAGCCTCGTGCCATCCTCAGCCCCGAGGTCACATCATTTGAATTGCTCTGCCCTGCTGCTGTAGGTGAAGATCTCTTCCTCTTTATAGTCTGGCCACCGTGTTGTCCCCCAGGATGCCCCATGGGCACCTTGAGCAGGGGACACTGGTGCAGTGCACAACACAGAGAGCATCCCACCCACTGCCCCAATCGATGCCCAGTGTCCCCTTGTCCCCCTGCCCTTGGTATGCCCTGGATCCGCACTGTCCAGGTAACCCGATTGGGGTCCACTGCAGCGCAGCCCCCGGGAGCACAGCTGGCCACAGCTGGCAGCATGCACACATCTGGGCTGGGGAGGACTGGGGGGGCCTCAGGTCAAGACGCTCTTCCCAGGGCCGTCCGACGCCCTCCCGTGCTGACTCAGCCTAGGCACTGCCAAACCTCAGGTATGTCCGCGAGGGCTGCGGCGGGGCCTCCGTGTGGCTGGGCAGGGGCTCCTTTCCACTCAGCCTTGGGCTCACACTCTCTGGGGGAGCTGAGGCCCAGGCTGTCATGACCAGCTCAGCGCGGGGCCTGTCAGACCTGCTGCAGCTCCTCAGAAAGAGGTCAGGAGGGGCTCAAGACCTCTGCATGGTCCCTGAAGACTCTGCTCTGGCTGGGCGGTCTTGGACCTGGTGTGGGGACACAGGCAGCGAGGGGTACACAGGGCTGCCTGATGTCTCCCTGCGGACCTTTAGATACAGATTTGTTTGAAGGTGCACAAACCTAGCCCTGTGCTGATTTTAGACTGGTCAGGAAGGCCAAACAGACCCAGCCAGGGCTACTCCAGCCTGTAGGGTCAACATCAGGTCAGCAAGAAGCCCAGATGCTGGAAGGTTTACTGGAGGAGAGCACATTCTGATTGGGGTTTTGAAGGGTGGGCAGGAGCCTGCCAAATCAGGCCTGGATGTCCCAAAGTTTTGATGCTGGTCTTAAGAGTTTTCTTTTTGTCTGTGAGCATTTCCAGCACGAGAAGGAGACAGGCAAAACTCAATTCACTACTTCCTCTTGAGGACGCTGCATAGGAGGGGGCAGGAAATAGTTAGCAGATGGGGGAGACAGAGCCAACCTGGACCTGAAGGTTAAAGAGACTTCGAGAATGGGAGGCCCTGCTGTGGACCGGGGAGGTCCTGTCAGCAGCCCTTATTTAAGGAAAGTTCCCGCACCAGCCCTTCCTTTCTTTCTCGCTTTCTTTCTTTCGTTCGTTCATTCATTCTTTCTTTCTTTTGTTTGTTCTTTCTTTCTTTCCTTCCTTCTTTCTTTCCTTCTTTCTTTCCTTCCTTCCTTCTTTCTTTCCTTCTTTCTTTCTTTTTCTAAGCAAATGCACTTTGGGGCGACGTCTGCCCCCCCCCCGTT
>NDGN011211278.1:0-27333 GCA_002564285.1 Tympanoctomys barrerae
CAGACGGTTAGACACGCCTGCAGGCAATGACGGATAATCCAAACACAGGCCCACACACTGATGGACAGCAGCAAGCAATCTGTGACCAAGTACAAAGACAGGACAGTCCTTGTAACTGAGCATGCTGGTGCCACGGGATGTCCATGTCTTACACAGAAGCGGGCCCTGCGCCCACCAGCGCCATGCAGGGCACTGGCTGCAAACAGCATGGGAATCTAAAACTTTTGGAAGAAAAAAAAGGAGAAAACACTTGTGATGTTGGATCATATGAAGATCCCTGAGCAATGACGCCAAAAGAACTCTCAATAAAAAGATTGAAAAACTAGAACATTTAGCTCCAGAAGGATACAAGTTTCATTTAACACTAGAAACTCACAAAGTAATTCAATATACTGACAGTAATAAAGAAAAATGATCATACTATCATCTCAGTAAGTGTGGAAAAAGCACATGACCAAATTTAAGGTATATTTTTATGCATTTGGTATAAAATAGGGTTTCACTATGCAGCTTGGACTCATAGTGTTCCTCCTGTTTTCAGCTCCCCCAGTGCTGCAATTACAGGCAGGCACCACCATGCCTGGACTCGGTCAATGGGTCAGTACACCCGAGGGCAGGGCTGGTGTGGCATGCAGTACAAGGGATTGAACATGGTCCGTGTGCTGGCCTAAGCAGGCGTTTAGTCCACTGAGCTATCTTGCCGGCCCCTAAGATATATTTCACAAGCTAGAGACTAGGAGAAAATACAGCAATGTACATAATCTGAACAGGATTTGTGTCTAGGATATACAAAGAATTCTAAAAACATATTGAAAAAATACAGTCCCCAAAAATTATAAGCAAAAGATCTGAACAGATGCTGCACCAAAAAATGGCATGTAAGCACATGTGTAGGCAGAGGGTTATCATTAGTCTTTAGGGAGAGGGAATCACGGCTGTGAGGAGACACCATTGCTCTATTTGAACATCTGAGATGGAAAAGCCCAACCCTGTCAAATCCTGGGAGGCTGTGAGACACTCATTTTCTCCTGCTGCAGACCAGATCTTCTATTGAAACTACTTTAGGAGCTGGCTGGCAATATCTTGCAAAGTTAAATATCCACCTATCATATGACCCAGCAATTCCATTCCATGTATTTAGCCATGACAAAGGAGATAGGTGTTCATGCAAAGACCAACATGTGAGCATTCACTGATTTCTGACAGCCCCAAACTGAAAATGACCACGTGTTCATCAGCAGCTAGGTGGCCAAGCAAACTGTGGCACCCAAGGGATCACTACTCAGTCCCAGAAGGAATGAGCGGTCAACACCCAAGACAATACCCTCACAGCAATCTGTGGAGTGGAAGAAGCCTGACCAAGGCCCCAGCCCCATTGTCTGATCTCACTCACACACATGATGGAAAATGTGTCCCAGTGTACACCAACAGGAAGCATGAACAAGCTTGGTGGCTGCCTGGAGACAGGGTGGGCTGGAAGGGATAGGAGGGACCACAAAGTGTCCAGGGATCTGTCAGGGGTGCTGCTATATTTGCTACCTCCATGGTGACAGCTGCACAGGGATACACACAGGATGTGGAAAGGCATAAAAGCAGGCAACAGGAAACATGCCACGGCAGGAGGTGTGACCTCCTTCACTGCCCAGAGGCAGGTGGTGCTTCAGAGGTCTGGCTGTCACAGGCAGAGCTGGGGACCTGTTCCAGTCCATGGGGTCTACAACTGGCCAGCTCTAATGGCACAGGAAGTGCATTCTTCACCGTTCGGGCCCACAGTACCTGGAGAATGTAGCCTTGAAGACTCCTGCCTCCAGAAAACTGAGCAAAGCCCACTTCAAGTCTGGATTTCAATTTCATGAGTATCAAGCGGCCCATGGACTGTTACTACCTTACACCTACCCCAGGTAGGACTGGAACCCTCATCTCTGCTCACATTCTGAAAAACGTGAAATGGTGTATCTGTTGTGGGAGATAGAGGGCTGGTCCTTAAAATCCCATATAATCCAGTGAGCCTGTTCCTGGGTGTCTGCTGGAGAAATGGAAACATCCACTCATGCTGAACCTGACATGTGAATGTTCACAGCCCACTACTCTTAAGAGCCAAACTGGAAGCCACTTAAGTGCCCACCAAGATGAGTGGATAAGTAACACATGCTCTAGCCATATGATGGAATAGTATCTGTCAATAAAAATGGAAGTGTTACGTGTGGTTGAAACTGGAAAACACAGGGTTTGGCAGAGGCAGAAAACCGCAAGCTGGACAACCCTGCCCCACTGTACACACGGGGATCCACGGCAGAGCCAGGGAGAGGTGAGCCAAGGCTGGGACAGAGGGGACGTGAAGGGAGAGAAGCGGTGCAGACTTTCTTCTGGGGCAGTGAGAGTAGTGGCTGCTGCAATCCCAGCATTCTGGGAGGCTGAGGTAGGAAGATTACAAATTTAAGCTCAGTGTGGGCTACTTGACAACTCAACAAGACCCTGTTTCAAAATGAAAAAGGGCTAGTGATATAGCTCTGTGTGAAGGCCCTGGGTTCAATCTCAAGTTCCATTAAAACAAAACAAAACAAAAACAACAAACCAGAAACAAAGCCCCCTGCTAACCTCTGACTATAGGGCACAGGTCCCATCATTCCATTTCCTTGCAAGGTGGTGGCTGCCCTAGAAAGTAAGGCCATCTTTCCACATGCCTGGAAGCACAGTCACCTACTAAAAACAGATTGATAAAGAATCTCACACCCCAGATAGGGGACAAGTCTTATCTCCACTTGTGGTCACACCCTTCCCAGGTACTTGCTACCTGTCACTTGGTCATATGTAACACTTAGCCTGCAGTGCAGGTCATCTGGGGTCATGTGTGATCGGCAGCCACAGGACATCTAGTCTAAATTCCTGTCCTTTCATTGTGGGGACTTCAAGACTCACAGAGGCTAGGGCACCAGGGTCTTCCACTGTGTACAAAACAGTCTGGGAAGGGTCTCCTTGTAGCCCCATCCACTATATCTGAGGTCCCAACTGGATATGGTATGAGACAGCTGGTCGTGGACAGTCTAGATGACATGAACAGGGAGCCTGCAGTCAGCTGAAGGCAGAGTGACTTTTGATCCAGGTGGTGCCCACACCTGTAGATCATCCTGGGTCAGGAACATGGACATCTTTGGATCACCTCTTGCTTGCCAGTGGCTGATGGGAGCAGACTTCTAAGGGGGGCTGTACTTCATGGTGGCACGTGTTGCTCCAGGGGTCCTGATGGGACCTGAATGACAGCCTGGCTGCCATCTGCTGCCAGAGAAGACCAGTGTTGCCGCCAATCAGCATATTTTACTGGTTCTGGGTTAAAAATAACCCCGTGAATGACATGACTTTCAGAGGTGAATCCCGTGGTCCCTGATGGAGGGCAAGGACACGTTCTCCTCCCTTTGCTTCTCACCAGCTTGAAATGGCTGTGTCTGGCACTGGTAGAGCAGCTGATGGGCCACGTGGCTCCTCAGGAAGACAGAGGCGGTGAAGAGTTATTCATGGCCCAGTGGTGTGGGCATAGGAGGCAGTTGCTTCATAATGGTTCAGTCACCAGAAGCTTCTGTCCTTATAACTCACAGGAATGGGTGACAGTCTCCCCTGTCCCTAGGGGGCCTCACTTGTCCTTGATGGCCTCCTCTGTCCTGGGGTGGGTGTGGGGTTGGCTGGCAGGCAAGGACACTGTAAGATGAAGGCAGTGTTTCCATGACCTGATGCAGAATCCCATCTTCCAGAGCTTTCCAGGCTAGCTGCTTTGATGCTGATGTGTTTGGTTTTTGTCCAGATCCTGGCTGGAGTCCAGTGAGGCAAATCTGTGGCTGTGTTCAGAGGTGGCTCCTGCAATTTCTTTAGGGCAGTCAAGAGGGGTCAGAGCAGGTGAGGCTGCTAGGAGGGCCTTGAGTGTAGCAGCTACTTGACTCAGAAGCTGCTTCACTGCATCCAAAGGCCTTACTGCACATAGCATCAGGAAGAATTGAAGGGGCTGCTGGGATTCTGAAGCTGTGGGCCTTGTCCCCACCTGCCAAAGGACTGGGCACTGTATGTCTCAGGAGACTCTGGCTGAGGCATCATGGGCTCTGGGCCTCATTCAGTACCCTCACCTGTGGCTGGGAAGGTCGTACTTGTCACTTTGTGCAGGTGATCTGCTCTCTGTGTCCCAGAGGGCAGATCTGGTCTGGATCCTTGCTGGGCTGGGAGTCCATGCAACCCCAGCCACCTTGCGTTTCTGCCTTGACCCATGGGGACAGTTCGTTCATGCGCTGGCATTGGCATTATCTGCAAATTGCCTGTTTTTCATCTCTGGCAGGTCTGAATCTGATCATGAAAGGGAGTTTTCTTTCTTCTTTTTTAATTAGTACTTGGTAACACCGCCAAGCTGTGAGTTTATGGCTTTGTAGATCTTGTGTTTTTGACACTAATTACTCACAAAGGCTTCTTAAGCTGCATCTCAACTCTGCAACTACGCTGCCGGTAATTAAGCAGGAACGGAAGCTGGAGAGGACTCCATGTTTCACACATGGCCCTTCCTGCCTGGCTCCCAGCTTCTGATGGGCTGGAGCCACAGGAGACCCAGCCACCACACCAAGGCTCCAGCCTCCAGGGTTCAGCGCTGAGCCACCATAGCTTGCCCAGTCCTTAGCTCAGGTCTCCATGGCATACTGTAGATGGGAAGGGGTGTCAGAAGTTTACATGGGAGTCCCACAGATCCGGTGCCCACTGTTGGCCATTCCTGGCCTGTTTCATTGCCTCCTGAGACATTCTGGAGTTACATCCTTGGCTCAGGTTAGATGCATCCATCCTCTTTAGGCAGTGTCCTATGTGCGCTTCCTTCCGGCCATTGTCTGGTGTTCATGGAGCATCTGTGACTGGCCTCTCCACTGCTTCCTGGGCTCTCTGCAAGTGCAGGCAGCACTCAGGACCCCACTGAGCTTTGAGAGCAGAGCCTCTGTGCTCTATGGTCCTGTGTGAGGCCCTGTCTGTTTCATCTCTATGGCTTGGCACAGACTGACTCTGGCTTTCCACCTTAGGTAGGGGACAATTTTGAATAAAGCACAAGTCATAGCCTCTGGCACTCTGCACAGTATGGATTAAAACAACAACAACAACAACAACAACAACAAAAAACCAAATCAAATAACCCCCAAAATCCAGATCCTGGGCTTTCCAAGCATGTGGACCCCTCAGGGAATCTTTGGAGGTGTAAAACTAGAGAAAGATATGGTCACTTTCTATCACAACTACATGAATCTTTAATGGCACAATTTTGCGATCTTTGCTATGGACGCATGGATACTTTCAGCTGCACTCCCCCTAAAGCCACTGGCTTTGCTCTGGGCCTGCAGGGTGACACTTTTTGGCCTCTGTCTTCGTGGGCCTTAGAGGTTCTCTGGTGACACATTAACTAAATAGAGTAGCCTCTTCCTGTTCCAGCTAGAAGACCTACACAAAGCCAGCTCAAGTGACTGCACAGTGCTGCTGTGCCACAGAACCCGAGGATGGCCGGAAGCTGGAGGCTGGGGAAGGGAAACAGGTGAATGCAACCCTGCAGCCGCTGGCACCTCACTGAGCCCCGAGAGCCTGTGAGTGGGCAGACACTATCAGCTGGTCACCTCTGACTGCTGAGGCTCCCTTCAATACAATTGGTTAGTCACCATTTAATGTTCTTTATTGCAGTCTATTTTGAGGTACAATTAAAACATCTTATTGCCAAATTTACATGGTTCCTATTGGGAGATTTTTTTTTTCTTCTTCCTAATATGAAGGAGTCAAGAACAAAGATTGGGGAGGAGACCTGGCCCAAGCCTCATATCTGAAATGGCAAGCTTTGTCTCAGCCCTGTCCTCCTGGAGAGAGCTGAGGAGAACCGGACCCAGCATGGGAGCAGTCTCATCGTGTCCCACGTGAGTGAGGGTGCAGCCACATGTCACTGAGGTGTGCACTGACTCCTGCTGACCTCAGTGTGGCTAACGACCCTGCTGTCAGCTCCCCAGTTTCTGCCAGTCTCAGTCATTATTGTATAGCCAGAAGCAAAAGTGACACGTGGGAAGTGTGGCTGAACCCATGCAGGACTGAGCCCATCCTGGAGGAGTGGACAGCAGGGATGCTACTGAATGTATGTGCACATCAGCACATTTCACTACAATTAAAGGTAATTTCCAAAAAGCCAGCAATTTTGCATCATCTTGGAGGTTCAGAGCCTCTTAAAGGGCTGACCCCACTCCATTCATATCTGGCGTGAAACGCATAGATCACAGAAGGCAGGCTGCAGGAGGCTGTGACAGGCAAGCATATGTTCTGTCTTTCCCTCCAGGACCTGTGGGAAGAGGCCTATCACTGATGCAGTGTGGCCGCCTGTGACCTCAAGCTCCAGTAGGTGCTTCTGCAGGGCAGGACAAGGCCCAGATGCCAGGTGGTTAGGACAGGTCTCAAATGGCTGGCCGCCTGGGAGGGGCCCTGGCAGGTGTCCATAGTAGACCCTGAGGTAGACCCAGCCAGATCCTGCCTCACCTACTAAGCATCCGAAGGATCCTGAGGAGGGCAAGGACAGGTGCTTGCAAGGCTGTCATGTGGTGACCCCTGGCTCCACTCAGCATCTTGGTGCTTCTACAGGGAAGCTGGGAGCATAGGCCTGAGCTCTGATGGGTGGCTGAATCCTTGCCATGTGCTATGAGGATGTCACCTCACCTCTATGCTCGTCTTCCCTGCTCACAGGAGGAGAACCTGCGCAGGAGACTCCTGCAGGACTACAAGCAATGACATGTGACCAGGCAGCCAGAGGTAAGGATCTGCCGTTATTGTGCTGGCAGTGTGTGCTGCTGGATACCAGAGGGTAGGGATGTGCAGGCCTCAGTGATCCGTGCCAGGGCCATGCCAGGCCCAGGACCTGCAGCAGCCAAACTGGTTTGAGGCCTGTGGGTTGCACGAGCCCCACTGTACACTAGCCTCTTGATTGGGAGCAAGCAGGAAGGGGCCTCCTCTGTGTACATAGGAGCTCTCATAGCCAAGGTACTAACCATTTTGCAAGGTCCAGCAGGCCAACTTGGGGGTGAGGTCTTTCAGCCCCCACACAGCTGCTTTGATGCTGAGGCAGAGCCTCATACTCCCAAGCCAGCTAGGATCACATGTGGATAGTGCACAGAATGCTAATGCAGGACAGGCTGTGGCTCTGACCTTGGCTGGTTACTCAGCCCTCACTGGCTCAGAAGCAGATAATTGAAGGAGCCTGTAGCTTGGAGATGGATGAACTCCAGTGCCCCTGGCTCTGTCTTCACATTCTTGGACATCAAGAAACAGGAAATGATCCTGAGAAGGTTATACATCCTCCCTGCTCAAGAAGCCAGCCTGCCAGCCACTGAACCTGGTTCCCAGCAATGGCAAGAGCCCTCCAGGATGGGGCCCACCACCAAGGGATGTGCATATACTCAGGGCCACTATGGAAGTGGTGTCCATGGGTGGCCTGGACTGTGGCTGAAATCCTGAAGTATCTGGGATGCCCTATCCTCTTCAGACAAGAGGGAGCCTGCACTTGGGGGTCTCCCCATGGCCAGGCTGTTCTCCTACTCTACAGGGCTCATACCTCACTCCAAAGGCTGCAGTCCTGGACACTGCTAGTAACATCCTGGGATCCTCACAGCCACCCTTCCCTCAGCTCTACAGGGACATACAACATGCCAGGTGGGGCAGAGGCTTCTCTGAGGAAGGCCCCTGCCCTTCACCTCCAGTGTGAGCTCCAGATCATAAAACTCTAGCATGAGGAGCAACTTGGGACCATGAAGCTGTTGCCTGGCTCTGGAGGGGGTCATCAGAACAAGATGCTGTTCTTCACCATGGGGCCAGGACTGCAAGCTGGGACCCCAGGTACCCAGCTCAGGTACCTGCAGGTCGAGAAGGGGCTGCCCCACTGCACCCCAGAATAGTCCAAGAGGGAAGTGCTCCATTCTTTGCAAAAGAACTTGACTGATGCAATTTGTGTGCACAAGATGTGTGAAGTGTATTTTCCATTTCATCAGCAGCCTCGGTCTGCACGGAGTTGCTATTTGCTTTCTTCAGACCCGTTTCATGGGGCTCAGATTATATTATGGGATTTTCTTCATTTTGCAGTGGGAGAGGAGAGTTCCTGTCCTGCTGATAATGCTGCATTTTCATTGACCACATTCACTTAAAAAAGAAATTTCAAAACATATTTTGCAGTTGATTTGCTTCTTGGCCCCAAGAATAGAATACTCATCATTTCCTCACATCCGGCAGGTATCTTCCTGTGATTTAATTTCAGAAATGATTTTTTTTTAACGGACTCCTACATTCCTATCTGTCCTAAGAAAAGGAAATTGGTCCTCTGATTCAGGGTGTTTGAAGACCATATATCTTTTTCAAACTTAAGCATGTTGTTTTCTATTTACTAAGCACTTGTATTCTTTCCAGACACATCAAAGTGTGAGGGAGCAGCAGGGCTCTGACTCACTTGGCAGCAGATGATCTCAGGGTGATCCAGCTCTCATGGGCTCAGAGGCTGCAGAGACCCCAACACCATCTATCCCCATGTCTCAGTTCTCACAAAGCAGCAGCTGCACTGATCCTTCTCCCCAAAGCACTGGATGGCATACAGCACTGAAGGTGCTTCTAGGTCTGGGCTTTGGACTCTTGGAACCTCCCAGGAAAGGCAAGGGACAGTAAGGTCTAGGTGCATTGCTTCTGTCTCTCTGGTGCCCACAAGACAACCTAAGCCCAACCGATGCTGCTCATGGGTACAAGCTTGCACCCCTACACCCAGAACTAGCATCCTATGCTCCTGGGCTCCAGGCCTGCCCCTGGGGTGAAGGGCAGTATCTGTCTGAGTGTGTTGTTCATACCTGGCTGGGAATGCAGGACCGAGACTGGCTGTATCTTCCTTTGTCTCTTGCTGCTGCACTAATCTATGTCACCAGGGTCACACATTCCATTGACATGAGCTGTTCAATGGGGGCAGCTCCTCCTAGAGAGGGGTTAAGAGTTTATCTGGGGGACAGTGGGTCCTAATGATAGACTGTTTAGGGACCAGAGAGAGAATATCAGGCCAGACTTGGCACTCAAATTAAACATCACTCCCATGACAAGGCTGGCAGATTGACTGTATCCTCTGTCTCCTCCCTAGACATCGCTCATGCCTCTTGTAGCCAAATAGGAGTCGGGTCAGAACCATCAGGATCACTGCAGGCCTCAGACAGGTCACCACTACTTTGGCTATGGAGGTGCCAATGGTGTGTGGTCAGCAGACATGCAGAGGACAGAGGTGTGACAGTCTGCATACAGGGCAGATGCAAATAGCCCAGGGCTCTCCATGTGTTTTGTTTAGCCTGAGGTGTTGTTCAAAGATTTGAACTATTGCTCTAAAATCCAGAAATTAACATAGAAATGAGGGGTTTCTGGCTGCTTCGAGTACTAGAAACACCAGTGCCAAAACCCATGCCTGTGCAGGACCCCAGTGCTCCACGTTGTACTGGGCCAAAGGGATTGCCACATGCTATGCTGAGTGTTTCTCCTGCCATGGAGGAGAAGGCTGTCCTGTGCCTGAGGCTGGTGGGCAGGGAGGAGGCATGGGAGCTGTTTAAGGCTTTGTTTCCTGGGCTCAGGGAAGGAGGAAAACGCTACTCACTTCTGAGTCTCCAGCAGCAGGGAGCCAGGTGTCCCACAGGCCCTTTGCAGGGGCAAACATGCAGGAGAACTAGGCCCCAGATGCTGACCTGGGCTGTGCCTTAGCAGGAGGACTGGCTACGCACAATTACTGTAATATAAAAATAATATTCTTCACAATTTGTTGCTTCAGAAAAATACAAAGATGAAGGTGGCTGTTCTCCAGCGCACTCACTCAGAATTACCAATGTAGGGACAGCAGTCACAGTTCTTATTTCCCCAAGCCTGTGTGAGTGTGCACATGCATGTGCAAGTGTGTACACACAGGACACATCTTTGTGACCTTACTACTACTTGGATGTCCTGCTGCACACTACACAAGCTCATGATGTCACAGCCCATACAATCTTAGGGACCACTGTGCGCTCGGTTTGTGAGTGACCAAAACTTTGTGACACAGTGTGTGACTGGATGCTTATGAGGCAGGAGGGAGCCAATTCTGCATACTGTTGAGTCTGGCTTTCCTTCTTTTAGTAGCACTTAGGAGGTGCTGTTCTGTGTAAAATTACTCATAAATGTCCTTTTTATTAGCAGCAAGATTGTCTAGTTGAAGATATGCCAGTTGATGCGTCACCCTCAGTGTGGATGGCCTAAGCTCTCCACTTCTTTGCTTCTACATGGACACAGTTCTGTACACGAACTCAGAGATCCCTGTGTGAAGCATGTGGGAGGAAGGTGGCTATCCAGGCTGTGCAGGGCATATGGCGCTTGGGCACAGGCTTTTGAAGACAGGGTCAGTGAAGTCTGTGCATTGTCTGGAACCTGGGTACTTTGGGCAGGAATCCAAGATGATGCCCCTCATGGGCTGAAGTGGAGCTCCAGCCTGCACATGTGAGCAGGAGAGAAAGTAACCTGGAGCTTGGATGCAGTGACCTAAGCACTGAAGATGGCAGTAGTTCCGTGCCGCTCTGCTACCTCAGGTTCCCTACCCATGCTGCCAGCACTCAGCCTTGGGGCACAGAGGTGGCTGCAACAGAGCCTATGTAATAAAACAAGAACCCGTGCAGCAGTTGCTGCCTTCAGATAGGCAGCCACCTGTTCTCCAAGGAGGAAGCAGCCCCATTTGATTAGGAAAATATTTCTAGTGGAGCATGTGACTTTTGGGGGAAATATAATTTCCAGAACAACTCTCTCAGGCATCTTCTCTCTTGACTCTTGTCTGCCTAAACTTGAGGCTGTGTGAACATGCAGAGGTTGGGACAGTGCCTCCCTTCTGGGCAGCCCCTTTCCTAGGGGGACCCCAAAGTCCTGCAGGGCTCCAGTGGATAAGGGGGTGTGGGACAAGAACATGGCCTGGCTGAGGGCTGGCTGACCTTGCACAGAGTAGGTGGAGAAGCACGAGGCATGGTGCCAAGTGCCAGCCACCACACTGGGGGAAAGTGGGGCCTGGGTATTAGGTTCTCTTGTATAAACCTCCAACATGTGACAGGCTGGTGGTCAAGTGAGGCACACAATAAATGCCCAACAGATACCAGCTACTCCTACTGCTGCCAAAGATGGCAGCCAGCACCAGAGGACACACCTGTTTTAAGTGCTGTAGGATAATTAGAGCTCACCTGAGGATATTGGGGAGGCAGACAGTTTCCTGCAAGTCACTAAGGACCAACCCAGAACCTGGGGGCAGAGAGCATTCAGGAGTCTACCCACAGGAGCAGCAATGGGCATCACTGGCCCATTCTGCCCCTGGACATCTTGGAAAGAACAGCCTGCTCTGAAGTCTATACAGCTTCCTGCTTCCTGGCTGCAGGACATGAGGACAAGAAGGCATGTCTAGAGGGCTGCACTCGTCCAGGGCAGAGCCAGCTGACAAGGTCAGAGGTCACCTGTAGTGGCTGGGGGTCTTGGACAGTATCTGAAGGAGGGTGGGTGACACCAGGTTTGTGTTTTGGGAAAACTGTCAGCAAGGTTGAGTGTGAACTTGGAGGAGGTCCCAGGGCTGGACTCTGGTATCTTTTTTTTTTTCTTTTTTTTCTCAGTAGTGGGGATTGAACTCATGACCCTGCACTTGCCAAGCAGGTCCTTATTCTACTAAGCTATCTCCCCAGCCCCTGGACGCTGGTATCTGTTTGCTGGTTCTTGTGGTATGCTAGCTGCAGTCGGGCCCAGGTGGATGTGGACAGACATGAAGGTGCACGAGGATGCTGTCTAGATCCCAGTGAGCAGGGCACAAAGGCCAGGGCACTACTCCATCATCTTTGTTGGATGTGAGCACCCAGCTGGGGCCTGGACTCTGCCTCTACCCAGGCAAAAAAGAGAGCCATTAGAAAAATGGGCCTCAGGGCAGCAACTAACACTCAAATGCCTGCCTCACTGGGTCTGGCACCAGGAGCCCCTGCTGAGGCCCTCGAAGGCTGAGATCTGGTTACCACCCTGGTCCTGGGTGGAGACACGAACAGGGCAGGGCTCCCCGTCCTGGCTCAGAGCCGACATCTGAGAGAGGTCCGGGTGACATTATGTGATTTAAAAGTTAATTAAAATGAGTGGTATAAAGTATAACAGCCCCAGGTGTTTATTTTCAAAGAGCATTTGGAAGGAAAAGGGGGGAAAATCTAATAAAAAGCCTGTGAGGTGTTGCATTAGGAAGTAATCGTGCCACTAAATCACCTGTGTTTGTAGCAAACACCCAAGGGCTCTGCTCACTATCCTGCCCTGTACCTGCTGGGTACAAGAGACCTGAGGGGCTTCAGCCACCCTCAGAGAGGCCTCAGGTGTAGCCACCAAGTGGGACAGGACAGCAGGCCCAGGAATCTGGAGGCTGAGACCATGGCAGTGCCCAGGAACTCTCAGCTCTCTTGCACGGCTGCTAGTCACTTCTTGCCTTCACTCTGTTCACAGGACATTCGCTCTGTGTGCTGACCGTGCTCCAGATGGCGGTATGAGACAGTGAGGTCAGGGCCTGCCAAGGAAGGAAGCTGGGACTCTAAGCTTCTTTGGGGCTGGGAGGCAGTGGGCAGTGGAGTACAGCTTTGGCCTGGTCTCTTTTAAGTGGTGGCGATGGCCTGAGTAGGCTCCATGTACACATGTAGTGCTGCTACCTGCCTCTGAGATCCCACAGTAGCTGACGGGGTTCCTGGAGGATGGGAGCCTGGTGGGCAGCACGCAGGATGGCATCATTCCCACCCAGCAAACCTGTGCTCCTTGGAGACAACACAGAGGAGGAGAAAAAGTGCAGTTGGGACATTTTCAAACCCAAGGCCTCCATACACACTTCTGTGGCCTGACCTGGCCCTCACCCCACAGTGTGCCCTGCCAGAGCAGACAAGGCTGCCCTCCAGTCCCACATAGTGGCACCCTTATGGCCTAGCTCCCTGGGGCTCCGAGGGGGCCAGAGATCCCACAGTGGCCTCCAAGAGGCCTAAGAGCAAGTGGTGAGAGTCCCTGGAAGCTTCCACCTGTAAACGGGCCTGCAAGACTGAGCACCCAAGGACCAGAACGGCCTGATTGGTCTTGCTCAGCCCTGTTATTAGAGCCCCCAGAAAGCTCTGCCAGGAGTTAGCCAAAAAGTCCATCTTTTGGCAATTTATCAGGGTAATAAACGACTTTTCCTGCTGTCAGTGGTGCCGCCCCCCAAGTCTCCTATGGTGTGCAGAGTGCCTCACGATTAATACTGCTCACAGTGAAGTGTAATTGCCAGCTCCATCACAGTGCCGGGCACATTTATCCACTCAATCCACTCGCCCGTGGAGGCCACATCCGTCAGGAGTGTGCTGCCCCCAGGGCTGCAGCCCATTCTCTGTGTTCCCAGCTATGGCTGGGCGTACTGCCAGCCACAGCAGCTACTGAGCCACAGAATGTGAAGGCTGTGGCTGGATCCCCACCCTACTGTGGTATCTGTCACATTGGGGACCTGTCTCAGTGTCTTCACTGCATGATGGCCCTTATTTCTCAGTTTTGGGGCTGCAAGTCAGAGGCCATGGCAGCAGTAGATCGGAGTGCTTCCAGCTCACTTCAAGGGGTGCAAAGGTGAGGTAGCTCTCTCTACGGGTCTGATCTTGCTCCTATAGGGACCACACCATGGTCTTGCTTGTCACCTCTTAAAGGCTTTCCTTACAGAACCTTCATACTGCAGCAGGTTCAACATGAAAACTAGGGGACATAAACTCTAGTCTATAGCATTGTCATCCCTGGCTCCCAAACCCTATGTCTTTCTTATATGCTAAACACATTCATCTTTTTTTTATGGAGACAGGGTCTCGCTATGCAGTTCAGGCTGGCCTTATACTCACTTTGTAGCCCAGGCTGGTCTCGAACTCCATAATGATCCTCCTGCCTTAGCCTCCTGAATAATGGGAATTACAGGCGTATGCTATCACGTCTAGCCAAAACACATTAATCTTGACAGCCCTAGTCTTGATTCCTTCTAGTACCAAGCTACAGACATCAGACTCAAGTCCCATTTAGATATCATCTAAACCTGAGACAGAGATTTATGGTAGACAGGGCAAGTCCCCCAGGCCCCAGCCCAGTCTAAAACGGGCAGGCTACACATATGCTCCCCAAACTCCACAGGAAGACACGTGCATGATAGATACTCCTACTCTAGGAGAGAGAAATGGAAAAGAGAAGGACATGACAGCCTAAGCAAGCTCAAGAACAACAAGGCCAGCACCCCTTGACTTCACAGCCTGAGCTCTGCACCTCAATGTACCAGTGAGGGAACTCTATCTCCACAGCCCTCTGGGGACCCTGCCCCT
The DNA here is from genome assembly GCA_002564285.1 of Tympanoctomys barrerae. Classification (NCBI taxonomy): domain Eukaryota; kingdom Metazoa; phylum Chordata; class Mammalia; order Rodentia; family Octodontidae; genus Tympanoctomys; species Tympanoctomys barrerae. The sequence goes on from NDGN011211278.1 coordinate 14,376, forward strand.
GGGCTCCTTGCTGAGGCCACTGGGCCATTTGAAAGTCTCCTCATGAACATGAAGACACAGCCCTTACCATTTGTGCACCTGCTTAGGGTCACTACCCTCATGTTGAAGATCAATTAGCTCTATGCCCCTCCCCGCCCCCATCAAACTCTGCAAGTCCAGCTCCCCCAGTACTTCCAGTACATTCCCCTTCCATCACTGGTGTCCATTCACAGCAACAACTGGCTCAGGATTTCCCCAGACTTCAAGTGGCCTCACATTAGGCCTCGATCCTAGAAAGGCCCTGTCCTGAGGAAGGGAAGTGTTTTCCTGCAAGCCCACCCCACGAGCAGTTTCCCCTGCTGGATAAGGAAGGAGGAAGGACTCTGCACAGTACCCAACCATCTGCCTGCTAATTTGTTAATTATTGAGCAGATAATTCATCATCTTGGCCCGCTTGCTGTCTGCTTATTACCTACAGTCTGCATTGACTGAGCACCATGTGAACAGAGATAAGTGTCATTAATAAAGAAACGTTCAGGAGGAGGCTCCCATTGGCTCCTGCCCAAGTTTCTGAAGCTCCCTCAGCAGCCACTGAACTGAGGACAGCACAGGCCTTGTTCTGGACTAGCCCTAATCAGCCTGCGGTGGCTCCAAATGCTTACATCCCTTTAGGCTTGGTGTGCCAGGTGCTCCTGAGTGTTCCAGGGCTCAGGCTGCAGTGGCTGGAAGACTCAACCCCCCACCCCACCCTGTCCACTTCACTGGAAGGTGGGCAGGAGTATAGGACACTGCTTTCCTCTCTGGGGTGTTCCTAGGCCTAGCACATTCTGGCCTTTGGTCCAAGCAAGGAATGCGCCCACAGCAGCTCATTTTCCATTTCCTTCTGGTTACCCACAAGTGCCCTAGCTGTGACCTCCAGAGAGCACTATGGATGCCCTCCTGAGCAGTGTGGAGGGATGGAGTGAATGGGCAGGAGCCAGGTCTGCTGGGGTTCGATTTCCATATTAGCATCTTGGGCTCCCTCTGGCTAGTGATGTCCAGCTGTGTAAGTGACAGCTGTGGGAAGAACTGCCTCCCCCTACCCATTAACAGCCTGGCTGGGAAGGCTGCTGCAGTCCTGGCCCACTTCCTTAGCCTATCCCATCCACAGCCATGACAGGAGACAGTGTCTGTCCAGACAAGGTAAAGTTCAAACGCCCAAGCTGCTTCTAAGCAGCCCAGACTCTTGGGGTACCCCTTTCACAGGGCAGCTTGCATGGCGGGCAGCACACTGCTGTGGCCTTGTGCTTTCCTAGGGAGGAGAGAGAGGAGGGTGAATGGGCCATGTAGGTAGGTGGCACCAGGGCAGCACGTACCCTCTGCTGTCTGGCTCTCATGTCCCACCAGCTCTTGTCTCTTGGGTCAGAAAGGCAAAAGGAAGAGGGCTACAGGTGTAGGGACAAGAAGGTACTTGGGACAAGCTTTGGGTCCTACCACACAGCCCTGCTGGCTAGTGTCCAGCCCCTGCTGTCCTCAGGGACATAGGACCAGTGTCCTGTAACTGGGCCTGGCCCATGCTGGAGCTGGCTGTCCCCCAGAGCCCAGACTCTTTCTTGCATAAATTAATAATGACAGAGTAAACAACATGGTTTTGAAAAATGCATGTTTCCGTGTGATTGCTTTTTTTAATTGGTTGGTTTAACATTTGAAATTTGATTTAATTTCAACTTGCTTTTCCTCAGCACGCGGTCAGGCTGTGAGTGGCAGAAATCATTACCAAGTGTCCTCTTTAATGGTGGGCAGGGGTCCCAAAGCACATGTGGGATTTTACTGCCACCTGGGAGGGTGCTGGGATTTGTTCCTCCCAGTGTCCCCACCCCAGTTCCAGGCTCCCAGAGGTGAGGGCAACAGCACCAGGGCCAGATGCACCGCATTTCTTGCTCACACTAGACCTGGCCAGGGGCACAACCCTGGGGCAGGGCAAGAGGCCTGAGCACCTGGCATCCTCATTTCTGGGAGTTGCCTCCTGCCCTAGGGAGGGCACCAAGGTGAGTGTGAATTCCTTTTAACCTGGGACTGAGATGACAGAGGCTGAGAGGGGACTTGCCCCTGTGAATACTCCATGGGGGGAGGATCTCCCTGGTACTCAATCTCCTTGGCCTTGTAACTACTGTGAGGGAAGGCCAAGCTCCTGCAATAGCGGCACCAGGCCATACCTCTGTTTCCTCTCACATGTACCACAACCTCCCGGTCCCTGTGAGTGGTTCCAGGATGTGGACAGCAGGCCTCTCTAAGTCTCTGCTTCTGGCTTAGTCTTAGGACTTTCCTGGTGTCTGTACCTGCTTCCTTTCCTTTCTGCGCACAGAGTGCCAGCACATGCCTCCTCCCATGGGCCTAGTGGGGTTACTCCTGCATGGCCTCCAAGCAGCCAACCTCACAGAATACCAAGGCACTAAAGGAAGACCACCAGCCCTCACCTTCCTCCTGTGTCCCTAAGTGGTGATGATAGAGATGACCCCAAGGGACAGAGGTTAACAAGCTGCAGGATTCCCTTGGCAACAATCTGAGCCACGTTCAGCCTATGCTTCTTCTATCTCCTTCTGCATGGCCCCAGGGCAAGAGGGCAGGGTCTGCCAGAGCCACAGTCCAGGTGACTGCTCAAAGGACTTGTAGAGCCCCCACAGTGGGGACTTCACCTCAGGCCAAGCATGCCCTGCCTCGGGGGCCTTGGGACTTCAGAGAAAGCAATGGAGCTCCCTCCAGGAACTGGGTATTCATGGGGTCTCTTTGGCCTAAAGCTCACAGACTTGACACTGTTCTTTGGGGATCCTGAAGCAACTGTTTTGAGGACTTTGCCAGCAGGGAGGCACAGGTCACTGGCAACAACCCCCATCTTCTTCCAAATAACAGAGGAGCCAGACATGACCCTGTAGCCTGTTCAATTCTTTTCTGTGTCTACTGGACTCTACACTGCTCCCTCTGGGCTGAGAGAAGGCCGCCTGAACCACCCCTAGTCAAGAGTGCCACCTTCCAGGGCCAACAGGGCTCTGTTCACAAACTCATGGGCATGGACTACCCTTCCCTGAGCTGCAGTTCTCCTGAGGAAAACGCAGAAAAACATGTTCACATAACACTATGTTCTGATAGACCTGCCCAAAGGACTACAATCCCCTCATATGAAGGAGCAAATTATAGCAAGCAAGTCATAGCTCCCAGGAACACCATGCAGCATCAAAGAGAAAGAGGCGATGTGTGTGGCTACAGAGTGTATCATTCTGGGAAGGGATCAAATACAGAGCACTGATGGGGCGGGCCTTTATGTTTAATACACATTCACATGTGTGAACACATGTGTATGTGTGATGTACACATGCTTCCAGCACCACAAAGGGTTTCAGTAGTAGTGTTTAGGAAATACCTAACAGTGGTTGTCTGTGGAGCCTGGTGATTTTTTTTCTGGGGATCTTCAAAGTGTGCAATTTTACATTTTTAAAATATGTGCAAACATACGCTGCTCCAAAAAGCTAATTAAAACAAAACTCAAGTACTCTTAAACAAGAGTGGTCACTGAGCCCCGATTGCATGGACAGCCAATGGACTGGTGGCAATGTTCCCCAGGTGCTTCATCTCCCTGCAACAGCCAACCCACACCTCGCCGCCAATACTGGCATTTCCCTGTGTGCACAGCGATGCCTCCTCCCACCTGAGCACTGAGGGCCCAGAGGCTGGACCACTTTGATGCAGAGGCCACTGCAGAGCCACACAACACACCCCTCTCTTAGCTCTCCTACTCTGTGACTAGATGGCTAATTTCCCATGTCTACTGGAATTTCAGAGATGGGGGAACCTCACAGCCTCACAAGATCTGATGAAGGAGGAAGGGGCAGCGGGAACAACGGACCCTCCAAGGCAACAGGGAGGAGTCCCCTCCAGGGAGCAGCCTGGCAGGTGCACACATGCTGTAAACTGTGCCCAAGACCACACAGGCAATTTGACTTTCTATACCATGTCCCTAGGCATGGCTGAGGTGCTCAGGCTGGATGGGGCACATCTTCATGGAGGGGCATTCATGCTGAGTACTGATGGCTGAGCAGTCACAGGGAGCTAAAAGACAGCACTGCAGGCAGTGGCTGGGTGAGTCCCAAAGCCCAAGGAGCAGAGGCTGTAAGTGGCGAGTACCCAGCCTGAACCCCACTCCCACTAGCCTCCAGGTTCTGCCATCCTTGCCTTCAGGAAGCTCCCAGAGCTCTCTGAACATTCTTCCCAGCTCTTTACGGCTAGTCTTCATCCTTCAGGCTCTGTTTCCATGTCTGGTTGCTACCATCTAGCTCCAGACACAGCTGTCTTTGTACCATGGATTGCTCGGGTCCCAACAGCACTTCTGGGGGGCACTACACTTGGGAATGTGAGTCAAGACAACCCCCTCAATTTGGCACAAACATGCAGGGTAGAGGCACTGTGCCTTGTCATAGGCTGGTAGAAGCAGTGGTTGTGCAGACTCACATGTCGAGCTCCACATCTAGATGCCTAGGGGATGATCAACCTTGCAAGAGCTGGTGGATGACCCTACACTCTCTGGGGTCTTTGCTGCCCTCACACAGAGAAGAGAATGAATTGAAGTGGGGGACCTGGGCAGGAGGAGCAGGGCCTACTGTCCCTTCCAGAGAGCAGAGTCAGAGCTTAGAGTCCCAGGGAAGTACAACAATTTGGGATGAGGCAGCACGCACACATAGGGCAGTAGGAGATGAGGGCTGTCTGGCCACCCTGGCTAAGGGCCAAACAATCAAGGGACAGCAATGCAGCACATGCTATGTGGCATCTGAGGTGCTATCTCTCTGAGGTTGGGTCTCCTTAGCTATAAAATGGGACAATGGTCACTACCACAATGATTCAGCAAAGACCAGGCAAGCTGCTCAGGAGATGGCCCCTGGTTGTGCCATGCAGTATCTGGGATGAAGCCATGACCTGTAGGAAAGAGTGCGGCTGCTAATGGCAGCTCTGTCTCTGGCAGAGGGTTACTATGGAAGCCCTGAGCCTAATGCTTTGTGTCACCTGGAAACCTCTTCCTGAGTGTTTTTCCCAGCTCCTGGTCTGAAAGAGAGACAGTGCACACACCAGATTAAATGACACCTTACTTTTGTTTTACTATCAATTAACTGTAAAGCCAAAAGCTGATGTATTCCTGATTTGTATATGGTGGTCAGGTAGCTCTCGTGGCCCCACACAAAGAGCTGGACATCCCTAGTGGTCAGCAACAACCTTGCAGAAAGAGAAGCAGGACCACGGCAAGGGGCATCGGAAGGCGTATCTCAAATAACGTAAAACGGCTTATCCAGGCGAGGCTGGCCTGTCAGAGAGGAGTCAGGTGGGCTGGACACTTTGGGCAGCAGATAGAAGCCAGGAAACAGATGAGGCAGGAGTGAGATGGAGTGGGCAGGAAGGCTCAGGCATCAGGCGAGAATGTCTGGATGAGTCCAGTCAGGGAATGGCTGGCATCAATGCCCGTTCCTGCCCAGTGTGCAGGCCAGAGGTGCTGCTTCTGTACTTTGCCTGTTCAAATCAGAAGCACCATGGGAGCAGGAGGCAGAGCAGCCCTGGGCTCTGACTGGACCCTGTTCTCCCTGCAGAGGCCCCAGGCAGTGCTCTGCTGCTGAACTTGAGCCTGTTCAGCCAGTGATGAGGTTGGGCAGTGCCCGTGTCTCCGCACCCTGTATGACTGCTCTCAGGTGATCCCTTCCCTCTCCTACTGTGCTGGGAGCTGGCTTCAGCATGCTACAGATGTTTAGCAGGGTCTCTGAACCCAACTATGCCAAATGAAGAGTCTCCTGTGAAGTAGCCACTTAAGAATGGCTGCCCTGTAGGAAAATAAGGTTCATATCCCCCTCACCCTGCCCTTGTGTCCTGTCCTGTTCTGGGGAGTCTGATGGGATCCTAGAGCAACAGCCTGCAGGATTTGCTCTGGACACTGGATTTGTAGCAAGGCCCAGTTTGCGGGCAGCTGCTTTGCCTCTTCCTTGCTGCTTGATTTCTCAACCCTTCCCAGTGTCAGAATCCCCATCTGTATGGTAAAATGAACCAGATCTGCCAGGTTGTACTGAGGAGGAGCTAGCCAGCTAGTTATTACCAGTAACCTGCCCCAGGCTGCAGTTCACTTCAACCATTTTCAGTAAGGTAACAAACTCCTTATCAAATGTAACTTTGTATCACCACTGTTAAATGAAATACCCCTTGCTTCCTATAAGTAGATCAACTATAAAAATAATTCAATAGAAACAAAACAACCCAATGGAACTCCCATTCATTGCTCTTAGGCTGATGCCAGAGCTACCTGAGGCCAGGCAGAGTAGATTCTTGGGGTCACACAGGCCCAGGTGCTCTGTGGGTGTTGAGATAGTACAGCATAGGCCCTGGTGACAGGAAAGCCACAGGGGAGGAGGTGAGCTCTGGGTCAGTCTGACCAGAGGGCCTCATGAAGAGGTTGAGTAGGGCCCATAACAGAGGAGAGTTGCCAATCAGGCCAGAGGAGGGGGGAAAAGGACTGAATATCTAGTTAGGAATCAGCCAAGGGTCCATTGAGAGCCCATTACAGGGCAGCTGCAGCTGAGTGCTCACCCTAGCTACAGGCAGTGGTCATCAGCACTGGCAGGCTGTGGCAGATCTCCTCTTGCCCAAGGCAAGCCTCCTCGAGAAGGGAGGGAGCTGGGGCTTTGGTCCTGAGGAGGGTGGCATATGGCCTACAGGCAGCCCCTGTGTCCAGAAAGTTTGAGGGCACCAGCTCAGGCACCACCCTGGCCCTGGTTACTGGACTGCGCTTATACCAAGCCATGTCTACTATAGCTGGCCTGGTTTATACCAAAGAGCCTAAGGTACAGAGAAACATACTCTCCTTTGCCCTGAAGACAACTGGTTAGGAAACCCAGCACGCCTGGGGCCCCAGGAAACTGTGTTCCCACCAGCTGTTTCAGGCACCTGGGACTGTGGGCAGAAAGCCCAAGAGGAAGTTTTGAGAGAGAAGCCAACCTAATAGGATCAGATGTGCCCTCTGAGGAGACCCAGGGCAAGGGCCTTGGTCAAGAGGGATGAGGAGCAAGCCCCTTTTTAGAGGAGTAGGGAAGGCGCTTGTCCAGAACCAGTACTGCCCCAGTAGGGCAGGTCAAGGCCTATGTTCTGGGTGGGGTCTAGTGCGGGGATATCTTCCCAGAGCTCCAGGGAACCAGAAGATCAAAGGCCTGGCCATTCTCTTTGATTGGGCCAAGCTCAGAACAGGATGTGTCATTATACAAACTGTTCCTGGCTTCTGAACACCACCCCCATCTTGCAAGAGTCTTTCAGGGGTAAATCGAAACATCCCCAAGACATGCCAGCAGCTGGCCAAGTTTTTTAGAAGAAGAAATGTTTCTTGGGCCCTCCAAAGGAGCTAGCTGGAGGAGTCACTGAGCATGCAGGACGGATGGTACCTCTGTTGTCTTGCTCCTATTCACTATGTCTGCTGTCTTGAGCACCCAATCATCAACCCTTTGCTGCTCAAATGCCTGGGGAGGGGCAGTACCCCACGCAGCTTGAGGGACAGTCCCTACAAAAGCCTATCCTGTTAGGTGTGGGGGATCCAGTGTGGCCCTACCAGGACTCCTGGAAGATGCAGGGTGTCTTCCCGTCTCTCGGATTAGAGCTGACCATGCAAAGCAGAGTCTAGGAGCCTTGGGACAGGTGCCCACCCCTCCTTCCATCTTGAAAGAAATTGCTTTCATATTATTTACAAGAGCAGTGCATCACAGAAGCTGGAGGGAAGATGAGTCTTTTACGACTGGGGAGGAATGGAAGCCCGAGGAGGGATATTCAATATTAATACCATCACCTCGGCGTGGAATCTGGTCTTCTTGGTAACCGGAGGCTGTTCACACAGCTCCCTCGAGGAATGCCTTCCACAAACTTGGATGTGAACTAATTAAGTTTGCACAGTTAATCAGGACTGGCTGCCTTGGAGACTCACCAGGCACAGACTCAGAGACAGGCTGTTGTGAGCAAGGAAGCGACTGCTTCCTTTATCTATTTCATGGCAGCCTCCACCTGCAGGCCAACGTGCTTCCCACTCAGCCAGTCTTCCCCACCCCACCCCACCCCACCCCAAGCCTGCAGCAGAGCCCCTTCCTCCTGTACCCAGGGCCGGGTGCTCCATGCGCTGGACAACAGCTTCCAGTTTAGCTGAGCTAAATCTCAGGGGAACCTGGTCCAGCGGCCAGGGTCTGACACAAGACCTGCCTCTTAGTGGCACAGGAAGCTGAGCCTGGCCTGGGCCAGGAATCTGGCTGGCTGTGAATCTTCTAAATCAAGCCAGGAGGGGCTGGGGAGATGGCCCAGTAGAATAAGTGCTTCCCAGGCACACACAAGGGCCTGAGTTCAACCCCTGGTTCCGAAAAAAAAAAAAAGTTCAAGCCAGGAAAGGAGAGGCAGGGTGACTGTCCTATCAGTACTGAGGGCCAGCACTGTGCTTGGGACTCTACCTGTGCTGTTCAACTGGATCCAACCTCATGATAGCCTACCTGTCACCCATACTCCTGACCACAGTGGGTCACTACGGAACCTGGTGGCCCAGAGCTGGGGGACCTGAGGCTGACCACAGTTTGAGAACCTGAGAGACTCAGCCAAGCCAGGGTGGGAGGGAAACTGCCCTGCAGGCCTGGGGGGAGTGCAATGTGATGGTTCCCTCTGGCTGGCTGGCACCACTAGGCAGTGTGCCAGGAACACAATGCAGCTGTCTCCCAGGAGCTGAGGACGGCAGGTGCGGAGTGCTGTGGCACAGTCCCCGATAGAAGAGAATGATTTTCTGCGCAGAACAATGAGCAAGGCCTGCGCTTGAGCCACTAGGGAATGGCCAGTAGCAGCATCTTTGCTCCTCGAGGCCTCCAGGCAGTTTCAGAAACTGGACAGATACTGGATCCCATACACCCTGTTCTTCAACAGAGAGAAAAGTAGAAGCACATCCTGTAAGGTTCTGATTGTGATTCTACCTGCTGCCAGGGCCCAATTCTCATTCTGGGCACTTAACTAGCTGAGGTTCCCAAAGGCAGGAACAGCAGGGCTGCAAAGCCATTGTTTTTCCTTCTCCAGCCTTAGTCTCCTTTGGCAAGATGGTTAAGAAGGGGACGTGAAGGGCAGCCCTCATCAGAGGGACTGGGCGGGGCCTTAGCTATCAGCTCCGGACATTAACTGGAGCTGAGCTTGTTTGAATGACTTATTAAAAATAGATTACAATGCATTTAGGATCTTCTGCCTCAATAAGAATCATATCATTAAAACATTGTTCTCTCCTGCTTTTCTACCACCTCTGGTAATCAGGAGAGACATCAGGCTCTAAGAGACCCTGCGTCCCCTCCTTCCAAGGCCAGCACTTTTGCATGCTGCCCTGAGGATGACAAGAGGGAGGCTATGAAGTCCAGTCCTGATTCTTGAGTTTGACTACTGCTGTCCCTAGAGCTAGACACCCTCTCCAGTTCCAGAGGTAGAGGGTGGTGGGGGCTCCTACACATAAGCCCACCTGACCCCACAGTGGCTCCAAGAACACATGGTGGCACTGCTGGGATGCAAACTACACCTTCCAGTCTCTTCCTCTGCAATTCCTGGTCTCTAGGGCAAGCACAAGCTCTCTTAGCCTCTGATGTTGTCCAGCCCCCACCACCAGCTGTGGCCATTGCTTCTGAGCCTCACACAGCTGGAGGCCTGACAGTGGATCTTAAGCAGGGCCTCCTGCCTGCACCAGATACAAACATCTGTCTGATGCAACAGGGAGAACCAGGTGGGAGGACCCAACCAGTCACCATTCCCCAGGGTGACATGAATGTCTGAGGCTGACCTGGTCTACACAGGGTGACAAGCACAGGAGCCTGTGCTTCCAAGCCTACCCCTAATTGAAGGGAGGGTCTTACACCTGGGCACAGCAAGAAGCACTAGGGGTAGGTGAGGCTCTAGGGAGCTGGGATACAATGGCCATCAAAAGGGTGAATCCATAGGCATAGGGGATGGCACAGCCCACAGTTCTACGCAGACCTGAGTGCCAGCTTGGTAGGAGCTGGAAAGTGATATAGGAAGAGCACTAGGTACACTACGCTGTGCGGGGATACTGTTTTCCCCCATGGCTCCTGCCATCTGATCAAGTGTGCTCTGAGGTGCCCAGGCACTCTGCTTACCATCTACCAAGCCTCTGCAATGTCTACTGCCAAGATGTAGTGGCCACCTAACAGTGCTCAGCCCCGGCTGATCACTGCCCTTGCAGATTTTCATGGCCCTTGAAACAGCACATGGATAAATATGCTGTGAGCCCAGCTGGGGAGCATGTTTCTGGGCTGCTGCCTGTGGGCTGTGTCCTGAAGGCTGGGTCACTGCTCGGGAAAGTGGAGCCTCCTGTGCTCTTCAGATTCCTCAACCCATGAATCCCTCCTGAGATTTAGGGACCCTTGTCAGAGGTGTGTCCTTGGCAGAGCAAGGCTTGGGCTCAGCCCAGTCTGTGCTTTTAGGAGTAACAAGAAATACTACCTATCTGGTTGTCTAGGGCACACGTGAGCCATGCTGCATGCAGGGCCTCCACGCTGGGCCTTACATTCCTGCATTCTCAGCGTCTCTGTGGACTGGAGGCAACTCTGAGGTAGCACTAGCAAGTCATCTTGTTCCAGGATGTCCTTTTCTGCAGAGCTGAGTGGCTCCCTAGCCCACCTGGGAGGATTCTCTAAGGGTTGACAGGCCTGGACAACAGATCAGCTGTGTGAGCCCTGGTATTCCCAACATTCTGCCCTGTGACCTCAGGTCATGAGCCCAGTTATGTGAACCCCTCATCTCCAGCAGAGGGGCCCAGCACAGTGACCCTAGCACAGCTAATACTCTACAGTGACCCCCAACCCATGCACAGTCTGGCAGTGCAACTCCAGTGCCCCCTCTCCCCCAGGAGGATGCAGGCCTCTCCCACAGCACAGTGAAGTAGTGTGTGCGTGCGTGTGTACATAGGAGTGAGGCTGTGGGCTGGCCTGGTGAACCTATACTCTCCTACTTGGCTGGCTATCTCCCTTGGACCCTGTTAGGGACAGGCTGGGACTCAGCAGGCCTGTAGTGGGGCCTGAGCTCCCATAGCAATACAATTCCCCAAGGTGAGCTGGTACTGTAGGCCTATGGGCCACATATGTCCTGGGATCTGGCACTAATGTCTATCTCATATGGCTGCCAAGGGTCTTGAGAGAACCTTGATCTGTAGGTGACAAGTACCAGACAACACTTTAGGGGATTGGCTGTCACCCATCACATGTGACCATAAGTGCAGCCCAGGCTCCCACAGACTGTACCCTACACCTGTTGGTGGATGCCTGGGATGGGGCCTGCTGACCCCTGCCAACCTCCAGCTCTTCCTGCTATTCAGTTTGGGATCTCCAGGCAGGAATTATGTCCCAGTTCCTGGACTCCTGGGGAACTCATGACACTGCTCGGATGAGTGCAGAAAGAATGAAACAGCATGCCGCAGTCTCTCAACAGCCTCCCCTGCTCTCTAGCCTTCAACATCACAGGGACATAAAAAGGAGCACTGAGAAACAGGCCAAGAGTAAATGTAATCATGCTCTAACCTGGCTGTGCCATTAATCTCCCAGCCACCGACGAGTAATTTAATTAGAGCGAGTTTGTAATGAGTTACAATCATCAATTAGCACCATCGCCGTGAACACGGCAGAGGGGAGCAGAGGACCTCAGTCCATTCTGGTGCTGACAAGAGCTGGTTCTGTGCGCCACCAGGCTCTGCTTTAACGTCGCCGACTGGCAATAGTTCTGAGTGTGGAATGTGACACCCACTAGACCTGCTGGATACTCTCAAAATGCTCTGACAGGATGGGAGCTCAAGGTGAGCTGCAAAGGCAGGGACCAGTGGGCCTACCCCATGATCATAGACATGGAGGGAACCAGGTACCCAGTAGGTGGCTGGGTTCAGGGCCAGCAATTGCTAAGCTAACAGGTGCCTCTCATCACTTCCTGTCCCCTCTACCACTTGGTACTGGGGCAGTTGTGGTGGTGCTGAGCCAGATACTTCATATCTGGCTGGTAAAGTGTCGGAGGCCCAGCCCAGTGAACACCTCTGATTTTGAGTTGGCACTGGAGAGAACACACCCCAAATGCCACTCTGAGAGGAGGAGGGCCTGCATGAGCTGTGGGCCTAGGGAGGTGTCTACAGCACATGGTCTAGGTATGCTTCAATCCACCAAGCATGCTGAACTCCTGAATGGTGACAGTGTAGCCCCTGTAGCCCAAGGCCTGAGTTTCAGCATTAGAGCCAGGCACCATCAAAAGGACTCCTATCTTTGCTAAACCCTGGGATGACCAGACAAACATTTCTGGAACCCACCATGGTCAATAGGTGGCAGAGGATGATGGTTTTGGAGGGACAAGGCCTGGAAGTCCCAGGTTTGGAGGAATCAAAGAAAGAGAAGCAAAAGTAGAGCTCAGAGACCAAGGGATGAGGCTGTGAGGGGCTCAGGTCTTCCAAGGTGTTGGCAGGACCACCAGAAGGATCGAAACCCACATGCACATTTTGTGAGGGGCTTTGGGAGCACCCCCTGTCCTCCTGCCAGGCCAGGGTTCTCCAGCAGGGGCCATCTGCCTGTCTGAGATTTCAGTCAGTCAGTCAAACAGCTAAGAGGGCTCAGGGTGGGGCTGGGTCTTCCAACAGCTCCTGAACAGGCTCTCTTACAGGAGGCTCCAACACCCTGCAGACGCTGCAGAGCCACCTGGAGGGAGAAGCTACTCTGCTCTTTGGGAAGCCAGACCTTTGTCCCACTGCTCAGCAACACCAGCCCTGCTACATATACCAGGAGCTGCCTGTACCAGGAGGAAATGGAGGCTGTATGGGAACAGCTATCTGCTGAGTGGAGAGGCGAAGTCACAGGAAATCTGGCAGACAGCGTTCTTCCTTTTTTTTTTTTTGCTCCGAATGCCTTCAGGGCAGGTTTGGCTGGCTTGAGTTGTGGGGATC
>NDGN011211280.1:0-27102 GCA_002564285.1 Tympanoctomys barrerae
AAGGAAGAGGAAGAGAAAGACAAAGAAGGAAAGGAAAGGAAAGGAAGAAAGGAAGTGAGGGGAGGGAGCTTAAGAGAAAATACAGGGACTTGGGGAAGCAGAGGAGAGTGAGAGAAGCAGAAGGGTGGTCCTTCCAGCACTGAGATGTTACAATCCTAATCCCAGAACCTCAGAATGGGGCCTTATTTGGAAATAGGTATTTGGTTGATGCAATTAGCTCTGTGAAAATGAGGTCCTGGGGAAGCAGGGAAGAGCCTTGATCTAATCTGCTCAGCATCATTGAAAAGGGAAATGTGGACACAGACACGTACATGGGGACAAGGCCACACACCTCTGAAGCTGAGGACCCCCGTCTCGGAGATCCTGTTACAGTATCCCTGGGAGATGAAGAAGCGGGCACCTGTGCAGACTGCCACCTCCTTCCTAGAACATGACCTTGCCAGAGCCAGGTGCAGGGTCACCCCACTGCCCCCGTGGCAGGTGGGTGGCCCAGAAAGGGCAGGTCCTCCTGCTCACTCCCTCTGCCTGTCTGCCTTCCAATCTCCTCTGCTGAAGCTCCCTCTTAGGAAGATTAATTTTTAATAAATCAACACTTTTGTTTTTCTGTACTTATTAAAATTTAAGACAATGAGTCATTGAACCTGTAAAGTCTGAGCTGACTAATTACTCCGGCGCAGCTGCCTGGGATGACCGTGTGGCCCTTGGGAGGAGGCAAAGCTGTCCGGGTACAGAGTGGAAAGAAGACGGGGTGGGGACGCTGCGTCCCTGGGATTGGTGCGGTCGCTCTGTGGCTACTGAGTCGAGGGCAGGGAATGGTGAGCCAGCTGTGGGCACACGCTTGCATCTCAGCAGTCCCTCCCCTTCAGAGGAAGCGGGCACCAAGAGTGGGGGGACTCAGCCCCTGTCTCGTGTCCACAGGACATTCTAATGAGGTGGCCACAAGAGGACTACAGCCTCTGCCAAAAGAGGGTCTCCCCATGGAGCAGGCTGGGATGTGGGAAGACACACAGCTGTCCACCTCCCCTGGCACCATCCAAGCAAGCCTATCCCAATGCTGGCAGCGTACCCCCCCAGGACTTGTCCCTTCCTGAGAAGACTCTGCCCCCCAGGCAAGCTCACCTTCTGTGCAGACTCCACCTTCTGCCTAGTGAAGCCCTTCTCTGTTCCAGCTCAACAGAGATTCCCCCCACCACACACACACACACACACACACACACACACACACACACACACCCTTTGCCTGGCATTCTGGTGGCAGTCCTCACAATTCAAACCCCAGGTGGACTCTTCAGGCCCCTTCACGCGTAGCTCCTTCCCTCTGGAACCCCGGCCCGCTTCTGGTGAGGGATCTGCATGTGCCTCCAGCTTCCAGCCAGGCCCCCCATCCCAGCACTCTCCCGTATGAGCGCTCTGTCCTTCCACCCCACCTGGGTCCACACTTTCGCTCGGCACACCTCATGTCACAATGTCATTACCATGAGGGCCCAAGGGTGAGGTCTACACATCCCATCTCCAGAAAGCAGCACAGTGTCTGGCTTGTACATGAATACACAACACAGGATAGTAGTTACTGAAAATACTAATCAGACATCAGGTCAGGCTCCAGTCTAACCCTAATAGCTCCCTGGGAAACAGGGAGATTTATGGACCTGAAGCCAAGGGTCAAAGGTTCAGGACCTCATATCATTCTGACGTCAGAGGAGCCGAAGCAACAGCAGATGATTCACTTCTCCAGGCCACTGCATGCCTGCTTCTACACTATCGGACTGCAGCAAGGGTCCCACAGTGCATCTCCACTTTCAGCCTTCCCTGCCCTCACCTCATTCCTTTCCCTTCCCAGCCCCAAAATAAAGCAGAGAGCACTTCAAACATTGACAAGGACCCAAGTTTAACCCAGAGGCAATCTGTAAACTGCCACAAGGATGTTTGTGAGAACCACTTCACCCTAGTCCCAAAATGCTGCAAACAGTTTAATTTCTATGCCACATAAATTATCCTAAACTCAAGATACATTCAACATTCATTAGATGGGAAGGAAAACATTAAATAGCACAGGCCTGCTTGGCAAAAGCTTCTATCCAGTTCTTACAAAGAGGTGGGCATTCCTCTGAGCCAGGCAGCAAAACCACCAGTGCCCAGTCTAGGCCAAAAGGATCTGGTGGCAATTAAAAGGAGCTGCCATAGTTACCGAATGCAAACAACCCAACCCAATGCATAGTTACCACTCACAAGGTACCAGGCAACCATGAAGCAGGAAAGGCAAGGGAATTCTTGAATTAGCCTCCCGTGGCCTCCCCACACCCCAAACCAGGTTCAAGACACGGGATTAGCAGCAATTAGGAGCCCAATCACGTTCTGAAGTGTGCAGCATGGCTAACCTGCCTTATGAGCTGAGCCACTGGGTTCTCGCGGATCACTCAGAGGCAAGAACAAAGAGAACACACTGCAGCTGGGGACAGGGGTCCTGGTCTCTGTATCCAGTGGTTTCCAACCACAGACCTTTCTGGCACTCTCCAAAAGCCAGTTGGAAATGTCACACTGACTCTATGTTCTCTGCCGTTGATTTGAGCCTTAGTAACATTGGCTGACCTGGAGCTCCGCGGTCACTGTGAAGTTACATACATTATGCAGTATATACGCTCTGTACATGTTTGTGTGTGTGTGTGTGTGTGTGTGTGTGCGTGGACATAAATACATACATATCTAATATATCGAGTTGATCTATTTCATTTACTCTTCATATGACGTTTGATATACACTTTTATATGAGTTGACACAGATATATCTGACCTCAACCTGTCAAATCAGACTTCATATCTTCTCTATATTTATTAATTGACTTTTCAGCCTGAAATGTATTATTTCAGGACCTATGGTTTCTAAGAGAAAAATCACTTTTAAAAAATGATAGAGATGTTTAAAACATTCAAATAACTCAGCTGGAGAATCTGAAGCCTTAGTTAGAGGAAGAGATGGTAGAAAGATTTTCAGGAAATATTTAAAGAGACACTGGCCCTGTGGGATTCTCCTAACACAAGTCTAGTGGCCAAACAAGTTCAGAAATCACTACTAACCTTATCCTGCTTTTAGAAAATCAGAATACTTTATCAGCAGACTAAAGGCTCTCAAAAGTCCTACACTTAGGCAGAATCTAATTCGGTACCTGCTACATTTATTTGGCTGTGGATCTTGTGTATCTTCCAACATCTCTGAAAGCCTTGAAGAAATGCCCCTAGGAGAAAATGTCCAGTTTTCCATCCAGAATTCAATTCTGTCCAAAGGAACAGTGAGCTTGGCTGAGGTGGTCAGTATGACCACACATCACAGCTCTAGGCTTTGGAACAGGATGCTACCAATTTTTTCTTTTCCCTCTTCATCCCAAAAGCCAGGAACTTTCCAATGGGATGCCCATAAATCCGCAGGCCCTAGAGTGATGGAGATTGGGTGGGAAAATATGATGTCTTATCCCCAACTCAGGAAAGCCTTGGCTGATTCAGATAAGTTCCTCTGCCAAGGATACTTAAATGGTTGAGAATGACCTAGAAGGCAATCGTGTGCTAAAATAAACTCTAAGATGATGCAGCGCTGGGAACCATATCAACATTTTGCAGTCAAGATTTGCTGACCTAAAAGCAGCAGGCCTGGGATTTAGCCTGATTATGCTCCTGAGTATGGCCTTTGGCAGAGGCCTTGACCAAGACTAAATCTCCAAAGCAGAGGTAGTCAGTGGTACTCTTCACTCCCCCTTGGGGGCTAAGCGGAGGCAAGGACCTAAAAACATTCTGATTCATTCATCCCTTTTAGCCTCTCTCTCTGCATCACCGGCTCCCTGCCAAGGACAGGAATTGCTCTTCTGCATCTTTGTATCACCAGGTTAAGCACAGACACATTGATTATTGTTACCATCAAATGGTCGGGATTGTTTTCCATGGCTTGTTTGGTACTCAAGGCCCACTTGCCTTTGTAGTATGAGGCTCCCAGGAGGGCCATCTCTGGGACATCTGGTCTACCTTCATACACTGTAAGAAGACACATAATAAATGGGGACTACATCTGCCACATTTTCCCTCCAATTTATCCTTAAGTTTGGTCTACAGAGTCTGTGTATAGCATCCATGCAGGGGCATCACAGGGATGGGCCTATGTGTGTACTTGTGTCTATGTGCATGCGCACCGGGGAGGGGCAGATCACAAGCTGCCCAAGGTTATGCAACAGACCAGCACAAGGCAGGCTCTGCTGGGTGCACCACACTGCCTGCTTCTCCAAGCCTATCCCAGCCTATGAACTCCCAGCCTATCCCCTGTGGCCGCCTCTGCTGTCTCAGGTCCCAGCTCACCAGGACCTTCCAGAACATCTATGTTTGTCTTGGACTCACCACACAGAAAAACTTAAACACTCCAGGGGCGCAGGGAGAGGGAACCAGCCTTGTTTACAGATGATCTCTGTAACGGCTGTAATCTTTAATTCATAACAGTCCCGTGAACCAGCCACACAGTGGACAAGGGCAGAAAGCTGTCTCCCTTTTCTAGGGTTTTAAAACACAAGCGGCTGTGCAGGAAGTTGGTTTTCACAAAGGCAAAAGAAAGGAAAACATGCTAATTCCCAAGCAATGGCTTCAAGCCCCTGTTTCAAGTCTTAGGATGGTTGCCAAGGGGGCCAACTGTGACCTTGGCTCCCTGTGTGAGAGCTGGGAGTGGGAGGGCAGGTTTTTTCTGCATCATTCAGGGGTGACCACAAAACCATCTTCTGTGCAGTTACCATAGAAAGCGACCGTTTGATATGCGAGCTGCAACAGACAGCTGGCTGTACTCTAGGAGGAAAGGAAGTCCCGGCTCCAGCAAAGGGCCACACAGGGAGCACAAGGAGAGGACCTGGAGTCACCAAACATCATCTGAAAGCTTGTGAGAATTTATACAATAGATGAGATGAGGAGACCCGGGGCCTCAGAGGTCACCAGTCTCAAGGTCGTGGCGGGACTGAGGTTCTAGCCAGGGCTTGTAAACATTGCATAGGAGCAGCAGCAGCAGCCCCAGTCAGGATGACAGATGCAGTGTGACCTCAGATGGAGGCCTGCCAGTACTTGCTTTCCCAACCAGAGGGCTGGACCAGTTCCTCAGCTGTCTTCACCCTGGTAAAGAGTTCAAGGATCTCCAGGCACTACCTGGCTATGAAAAATAACTCTATTTCATGGCCAAGGTCACAAGCCGCTGACCCAGGTCCAAGCAGAAGTCAAACAATTTGCCCCTGGCAGCTGTGAGAAGGGCAGGCTGGAACCACTCACAACCGCCCTTCAGCTCAGGAAATGGAAGCAGATGGCCTCCACACACCTGCGCCTCACTGAAACTCAGAAAGAGTTCCTGGCTATCCCTGGGACCATGGGGAATTATCATAACCCAGCCCTTTCAGCTCAGTGAAGCACAAATAGAAGGCATGGGCTCAAGATCCACACAGGTCTCTGGGGGCAAGGTCACACAGGTCTCTCCACCCCATCTCCAGGAGCTCATTTCACTGAGGTTCTACCACATGGAGAGGACTTCCTCTGGATGACAGCTGAGGCAGCCAATGGTTGGATAACGTAAGCCAGGGCCAGAACTGTGGTGATGCGTAAATAAGCCAGTGCAGAAGCATGCCTGCACAAAGTACATGCTGTTTGTTCATTTGTCTGAGACAGAGAGCCATGGCGAAGACAGCTTAAATCCCCAGCCCCATGTCCCAGACATTAGCTGGTACACTACCTGGGTATTCCCCTGGGTACCTAGGGGAGCTGACTAGCCTGTGAACAAGGTCCTGGGGGTAAAGGTCCTTCTTGTGCTTTTAACTGGAACTTGATGAATGACAGTGAGGTCAGCTGTGCCCATTCTTGGGACAGACAGACTAGGGGACATTGCTCATGGGAACAGCCAGCAGCACTTTTGGTGTCAGGGCTCTCCTTCGGATAACTCTTGTATCTAACACTTTTTATTATGATTTAGATCTAAAATGCTCCCCTACCCCCCTGCAAAGTCTCGTGTTCAGGGGTGGGGCTTCTGGAAAGTGACTAGATGATGGCATAGTACTCATCAATGGATTCGTCCATCAATGAGTTCAGGGCTGATTGTGTTACTGAGAGCTGAGCCTGGTCAGAAGCAGAGGGTCACCAGGGGTGTGCTCCAGAATGGTGCATTCTTGGTCTTAGCGCCTCCTTTTCTCTGTGCTTCTTGGCCCTCACGCTGTACGCCCCTTCTGCCCACTCCATCTGTCTGTCACACTGTTGCTACCTTGGAGCCATCTGGTCATGAACTGAACCCACAGAAACTGTGAGCCTAAATTAACCTCTTCTTCTGTAAGTTGTAGCACCAGGGATTTTGCTCCAGCAACAGCAAAGCTTCTACACTCTTCTTTCCCACAGCTTCATGTCTAGGACTAGAACACAGTTGACAGAGGTGCCAGACTGGGCCCTGTCCCTTCTCTCCTTCTGAAACACTAACTGCTCTTGCTGGACAGCTGTTGTGCAGAGTTTTAAAGACTTCTCACTGAACAAGGCTGCATGGAAGAAGTCAGGCCAGGTCAACTGCTGATCCCGACTCCTGTGATTCCTTGCCCTCCATGTGTCATACCAAAGAACCACAGGTTCTCCTCCCTGCTTTCAGCCTCAGAGCAGCTAAGCCCCAACGCACTGTCTCTGTTTGTCTCCCAGGAGAGGCAGCAGCAGGCAGGAATGCAATCAGGGGCTGGTTCTCTGTGAAGATCCAGCAACAGCTAGCAAAAATCTCTGCTCTTAGAAAAAGAATAGAGAGGGTTCCTGACCAAAGATGCCAGACACCAAGCTGGCACATGATGCTACAGAAATGTCACAGGACAGATGGGATGAAGGGGACTACTTTCAGAAGACCCCAGGAGCCCACTAGAGCAGACCACCCTGCTGTTTTCAGAAATAACAACAGGGTCTTTGAAGGTGCCTTTCTCAAATGCTACGGCTCATACCTGCTGACTTATTTTAGCTAATGATCTTTTTTTTTTTTTTGGCAGAACGGGGGATTGAACTCAGACCCTTGCATTTTCCAGGAAATGCTTATTCTACTGAGCCATCTCCCTGGCCCTAACAATCTTATTTGTGCATTTCAAGATGAGATTATGTGCCAGGGAGACAGAAGCTTCCCTGTGGAATTTCCACCTTAAATGTGTAGCCACACACATGCCCAATGACTGACCCAGGCATGCGCTCACCACCACAGTATAGGTAGAACTATCTCGTAGAGAGTTCCAAACAGTCTTCACTGGGACAGCGTTGGGATCTAGCAAAGCCATAGGGAGCATGAGTTTAAACTCCCGGCACTCCATCCATCCCCATCCCTTCGCTCTTTCTGGATGATGATCTGCGTTCTCCAGCTCATTAACAAGGGGAGACGCTTCACAGAACCCCAGGGGAACTGAGAGAACTGCGGAGAGACCCCATCTACCCCTGAGTTAAAGAACACCAAACCCACCCGTCTTCCTCTAGCTATGTGTCAGCAAAGAGGGAGGAAAAGCAGGGGATAGTTTTGGAAAAGCCTGAAAAGCAAAAGTGATACTATATACTACTTTCTGAGTCTACAAAAGAGAGGAAACTGCACAGAAAAGGCTCTGGACGAATATGCACCAAACTGCAAAGAGAGCTTCACCTTTTCTAGAAGGTTTTTAGTTTTTCCAAGGGAGACTGACTGCCTGCACTACTTTCTGCAGCCTAATGCGTTTTCTCTTTTTTTAAGCGAAAGAATGCCATTTCCAGTCGCCGTGTACTACCGAAGGAAATCAATCTTTTTTTCTCCCTCTTTTTTTCATTTTGAAGAATGAAAAGAAAACCCTGTTCCCCTCCAATGTTGAATTTGCTGAAGGTCAAATCTGAGTGCCTATAAACTTTGATAATGTCTCAATAATTTACTATTTTTTACAGGCCTCTATAGCTTTTAATGGCAAAAGCGAGTAATTTTTCACTGCTCATCTGCAGCACATGAAGGGGGAAAAAATCGGTTGTGTCTGACATGCCCAAACTAAAACACTTCATTTTCCTTTCTAGTTGGTAAGTGAACTAAAAATTACTTCCTACAAATAGATGTACACGTCTATAACGGACACATAACGTATGTGCCTACGACTGAGCCTACAGAAAAACAGAATAAAACCAAAACACTTATCCAGAGCACAGCTAACACTAGCTGCTAACACAGCTGTGCTTTACTGAAGGCGCTTATGTTTGAGAAACTCCTGAACCACAAGGTCAAAGGTTGTTTGCATGAACAACCAACAGAAAAAAAGGAAAGCCTAGCAATCCAGGCTTCCAGAGATGAGAAGAAAACTCCAAGGTAAGGAAGACTTGGCACTGAAGCTCAGGACAAGGGTGAAAGGGGCTGGGGCTAGGAGAAGCCCGGGAAGCAGGAAGGGGGTCCATCTCTCTGAAAGAGAGCCCACCCATGACCACGGCAGTCAGATGTAGTCCTCTCCACATTCACACAGGGCATTATGTGGGCATCCCTGCCAAGTAAGGCCTGGCCAGGGGAGCGGGATGTCCATGGAGTGGGTGGGATCCAGGCTATCAGCAAACTGATGCCAGCCTGCAGTCAGATACCTGGGTTTCCATCCTCGTTCCAGGGCAACACTGATGCTCTACACGGGTGGTAAAGAATATTAAACATTTACTGAGTGCTAACGACATACGCACCAGACATCTAGCTAAGCCATGTGCATGCACCATCTTGTGTGACCCTCTCTCCAGGCCGCCTGTCACATTTAACTGCTATCCTCATTCTGGAGATGAGTGAATCGAGGCTCCAGGTGAGAGACAGAGGCCAGCCCGAGGCCCAAGCTGGGACATGGCAAACGACATCATGCAGTGCTTTCACAACCCAAGTTTCCTCTTCAGCCTCTCGCCTGCTTTGGAGGCTCCCAGACCCAACTCAACAAAAGTTCAAACTGGAGTTGTTGGCATACAAACCCCCAGAGGTGAGACCCAGGAGAAGCGCACCTGCGTCCGCTGGAAGAGCAAGCAGAGCCCTTTCCCAATGGGGCCCGGGACCACAAACCTGCACATGCCCCGCCACCCCGGCTTCAGGAAGTGAGGAGCGACCATGCAGTGTTTGTTACTCACAGCTCCGGCAGCAGGAATCTCTGCTTCCCACCGTCCCGTGGTTCTGACTGGGGCCATGGAAAGAGAAGCTCGCTCCACACACCTACGGGCAGGCTCCCTGCCAAAGCCCACCACACTCCGGCTTCCTGTTCATTTTGCCTCATGGTTGATTTTTAAAGCTTTTTAATTGTCCTTAATAAATTATCTACATGTGTGCGATTGTTACAATAGTTTCATTAATTTTTCTCCATGCATCTAAGCTATTTATCACAGAAGTGTTAATGGAAAAGAAAAACACGTCAGGCAGGCTCTTTCTCACATATCCTGGGCTCTGGCAAATTAATGCGCATGGGACTGCTTTCCCATACCACAAACAATTACGGACGTCTTTATTTCACCCTGGCAAATCGCCTCTCAGCAAGGCCACGGGAGTGGGCCGGTCCAAGCGCCCCGGAACTGCTCTCAGAGGAAGCAGCCCACACACGCTCACTACCTGGTGTGCAGTAACTTTATCTCTGCTCCCTTTTGGCTGAAATCTAAACAGAGTCCTCAGCACTCATTGCAAGCTCCGACCCAACCAGGAAGGACACTCTAGTGACATTTCAGATGTCAGTTTCTTGACACCTGAGGCTTCTGAGCAGAAGCAAGCTGCAGGGCTGGCGAGCAGGTCAAGGGGCCAGGCTTGGCAGGGGCCTGCATAGCACTGGGGCTGGAAACGTGGAGGACTGCTTGTCCCGTCCTCCACCTCTCCACGGCGAAAGGAAGGAGCTGGCCTATCAAGCTAGGGGCCCAACGAGGTGTCACAGATTTGCAGACCAAGAGCTTGACTCCGTGGCTGGATCAGCCAGGCCTTTCTGGTGGGACAGCCAGAAGCCAGGAACGGGATCCACAGGAACCCAAGCCCTCAGCTACTGGTCCGCTTAACCCTCAGATTACACTTCCAGAGCAGGGCCAATTAAAATTAAAATTTTAAATGGGCATCAGAAACTGGTTTCAGAGCTGCTAAGTGGGGTGGCAGTCTGGTGCGGACGGAGCACGTGGATGTTTCGGGTGCAGTTTTCATGGCCTAACAGCACAGCTATGCGGGTGTAGGCTCCAGGGCGAGCCCACGCTGCCTGGGCCCTTCTGCCCAAGTGTCCACTCCTCACCACACCAGGTTACACGCCGCTCCTGCAGCACACTGAACCTCCGGCCCATACAGTTCCTTCTGCCAGAAAGTTCTTGGCCTGCCCACCTGCCCCTTTGGACACCCATTCCTCCTTCAGAGCCATGCTTTCTGTGCCAATGGAGCCAGAGCCATCACCGGCCCTACAGCGTATAGGTTCAAATCCTTCCCTCCTACCTGCCCTCCCAAATGGGTGTCCTGAAGGCTGTCAATGCTCCAGGGCCACTTCTGGGCCTAAGAGCACACCTCCAGGGAAAGCTCCATGCTGCGGGCTTGGTACCTCTGACATACAGACCATCTGGCACAGTGCCCCCTGGGGGCACTGGAGCAGCAACAGGATATCCCCTCATCCCCCAGGAAAGCCCATATGACCCAGTCCGCCACTCTCCAACTATGCCCCTGTCACCCGCTTCCCGCTGTGCTCTGGGTCCACCTCCTTTCCTGCTGTTTCCTGAACCCACAAAGCTTGTTCTTGTCTTGAGGGCCACGAGGGCCATGTCATTGGCCTAGAACTCCCTGTCCTCACGTGGTTACATGCCCTTTCTGCCTAACTCAACACCTTCACTCCCTAAACCCCCATTCCTTTCCCAGGTATCACTTGCTTGCATTTTCTTTTTGCCTTCCTGGGGACGTGCCCCTAAACAGCGCCGTTACTCATTCAGTCTCTCACGTACATTCCGTCTAATGGTAACTCCCTTCACTCACAGAACTTCCTGTCCTGTCTCCAGTCCTAGAGCCACCATCCAGAATCCTCAACATTGGTCTTATAAATGAGTGGGACTCACTTTGTCACAGAACAAAGCATAGGGTCCTACGCTGCTAGAGAAAAAAGCTCCGCATCCTGCTAAGGGGCCTGGTCCTGCTGCTGGATGCTGAGAAACTTCAGGACAAGGAAAACTTTGGGATTAGGGGCTACATCTCCGGGGAACACTGGTAAATACGCAATGTGAGATAACAAAAACTAGTCGTATGTTAATATATGCTGCCTCCTCCTTAAACAGCTTATGAACACTATAATTTTCTTCACTAAAACACTGTCTTACAGAACCAACTCCTCTAATTACAGCCGCTTGTATGCATTATAATCTTTACACAATTAAAGCTACTAAAAAGAATAAATGGTTAAATGCCCCCTTGCCCTGTCACTAACCACCCCTCCCCTAAACACTGAAGCACAAACAAAAAACAATCAACAGGACAACAACAACAGGCACACCCAAAGGTGCTGAGAACACCAGGTTGGATGACAAACAGATGGAAATCCTAGGAAATTGAAATTCAGGCTGACGCAGAACTTTGTCACAACAGGGGGCAAAGTCAACTTTCCACTTCAAACCCTAGTATCTGACAGCTCAGCATCTGCCTTCGCTGTCACATAAAAGGCCCGCGTGCACTGTACAAAATGTTGCGTTGCAGGAGCAAACATCTTCCTCACACAGTTCCTCCCCAGACACAAACATGTGGCTTGGTGACCCAAAGTAAGCTTTTCTAGGATCATCTCTGAAAAATTTCACAAAGGCTTTCCCAGCCCGCGGGTGTTTAGCAGGAAGTCTGCGGTGCCGCTCTGGAGCCAGGCAGGTTTAGCTGGAAAATCTCTCTTTGGGACTCAACAACTCACCACAGAATCAAGATGAAGAGGCCTAGACATCAGTGACTGTGCTGAGCTGACGTCTTCACTTTTTCATAGGAGGCGACCTCATGGACATCTCATGGTGACCTATCACTCTGTCAGGGCCTGGAGTGGAGACGGGTCCTTCCGATGAAGTCCTGGCAGGACCTGAGCACAGCCCCCGTACTCACGGGTTGTGATCTGAACTCTGGAAGAGCTGGTGCTTGCAAAGTACAGCAGCAGAGGTGTTATTGAGGGAGGGGACTGGCCTCTCTGCTGGGCCTTCTACCTCCCTGAGGGCCTTGCTCCTGCCTGGAAGACACTCAACACCTGGCTACCCAGATGGGGCACACAGAAGTAAGCCAGGCCACAAGGCCTTCGGGAAATCAGAATTCTGATTTCTGCTCTTAGGGTCACAGTTCCTAGGTGCAGTAGCAGGGGCCCTAGCAGCAGGGTCTAGGCCACCTCATGACCTCGCAGCAAGTATCACTTGGCAAGGCGCACCTCTCCAGATGAGTCCCCGTGCTCTTGTCTGTGACCTGGAGGGGATAAAGGATCTGGCTCCTAAGGCTGCCGAGGGATTCCGTGGACCCCTTGTGGACAGCAGCTATGGCTACCAGGCAAAGGAGGCCTGGCCATTTGTCCTCTGGAGGTCCCCTGAGCCAGGCTTAGCCCTGAAAGGCTCCTGGGTTTCTTCTCAGACCTGAAAGGAGAGGCCTTGGGAAAGGAGGAAATCAGGGATCAGCAAGCACTGAGGCCCTCTCACTTCTCTCCTGGCTCTGCCCTCTGCCCAGCCTGCTGAGGGCTAAGAGAACCTCTCTGGGAATCCAGATACAAACACCACTGGAATTATGGGAGAAGGAGGCAGCTGTCTAGATTTTCAAGACGAAGGAAGAAAAGTGGCTCTGGTTGAGGTTCACTGCCCTCTGCTCCAGGCATGTCAGTTGGGGTCCCAGCCTGTCCTCACAGCAAGACACACAGTAGGGGCACTACCTCTGCTATTTGCTTCTAAAGGATGTGGAGCCCACAGAGGCCCAGTGGTTTGCCCAACATAACCAGGGAGTCACAGAGTGCAGCCTGCAATCCTAGCAAGACTGAGCCTGTAGGGCCAGCGAGATAGCTCAGCTGACTAAAATGCCTGCATAAGCAGGCTTAAGCAAACACAGGGACCATGGCTCGATCTCCAGCACCATATGCCACTCCAGCCCTGCCCCCAGGATGGGCTGAGCCTCCCCCTGAAAAACAAAAAGACTGACCCTGTAGCAAGTCCACCTCGCCAGGCAGAGCAGTCTGGCCCCGAGGTTCCTAATGTGCTCTCTGAGCTCTAGCATCCATGCTGGGCACTAATGCAGACGGGAGATAGCTCTTCTAACTGTCCTGTGTCTCCACAGTCGCCAAAAGCGGGGCTGTCTGCACAGTAGCCTCCCACTGCAGCTCAGCTCGTCTCCCTTCCAGGCCCTCCTCCAGGGGCTAGGGTAGGGGCGGCAGCTGAGGAGAGGCACTTTCTGCTGGAGCCACGTGTGTCACTGCAGCTGCCAGGAAGCCTCATTAGTCAGCACCAACAGCTGCTGCTGCAGGACACAACACGTGGCACCAGCAGACATGGAGACGCGCCAAGACCCTGTAGAACCCCCAGAGTGGTTAAAGAGTGAGAGGCGCCAGGAAGAACAAGGAGAAGCCAGGAAGAAGGGGCCCAATGTGTGCCCACATCTCATCTTGGCTGAAGCCAAAGGCCCTTCCCAACCCAGCCTAGGCCCCAGCCTCAAGCCCAGGTGGGAGTCCCAGCTGGAGAGGGCACTCAGCGGCAGACAGGCCTGAGGCTTCCTCAGTCAGGCCCACGAGAGGCTGCAGGAGGTGCCAAACTGTCCTGAAGGCCACAAAGCCTAGAGCCCCAGGTTCCCCATTTCCCAAGGGCTAGGGAAAGCTCTTCGAGATGGTATAAAAGAGCATGAGTCTCCCTCATTACCACCTTTCTCCCTCAAGTTTTGATGAGGGTGATCTCTATAAGCATTAATTCTCCTTCCTTGGAGCATCAGACTTCCAGCACTCTCTGACAGACATATCCCAGGCCCTCCTGGATGTAAGCAGGAGATGCCATTCTAGATATCTGTCAGGAAGAAAGGAAGGAAAATGTGGCCCGGGCCAGCACTTTCCTTTTCCTACCACACTCCACACAAAGCCTTTCCAGGGTCTTTTCATCATCTCAGAATTGATCCCAATTTCTGGGGTTGGGGGCTGTTTCCCCCAAGAAACTCACTGGAAACCTGCTGAACAAAAACACCATTTCTTCTGGGGTGAAGCGAAGGGCGAGAAGGTTGGCTAGTCAGGTGGCAGAAAGCTCTGGAAGCCTAGGAACCGCCCCCATGCTATTTAAGGAAAATAACACCAAACAAAACCCTCTCTAAGTTACACCAACTCTACCTTAGGGGATAGAGTTATTCATGCTTAAAAATCAAGATGTCTTAAGTGTCCTTAGAAAGGTTTATCAAACTTTCCTATGCTGATACACAAGGCTACAACTCAACATGGAGGACTTCAAGGGCGGGCACTAGGGGAGGGAAGGGATGCCTCACCGGGCTCTTACCAACCTGGCACCTACCTCAGGAAGGTAGAAGAGAGCCCCTTCTGGAACCACCTTTACCCAAACCAGTGGCAACTGCAGCTGTGTGTGTGTACAGTGTGCGTAGGACACAGGTCCTGAATGTCTCCCACCCAATGAACCAGCACAATGCCCCGTAGGAGAGGATGAAGGAAGAAGTAATAAGCCCAAGATAGAGAAAGAAAGCAGCCCCGCATGGGTGCACCTTCTGTGCTCTCTTCATGGAGGGCCTCCCAGGGTTCTCGCTCCTGAAGTAGCTCCCAGGAGTTCAGAAACTTACAGAACTTTGGAGTCCTAAGTTGAGATTCAAGTCTAGTCCTGTGACTGCAGGTCTGTCTCTGCAGCAATGATGCCCACACACATCTCTAAAGGACCAACAACTTGCCAGGTAAACCAAGCCATCTCTGCTGAGGCTGCAGAGCAGGAGCGTCAGAGTGGCAGCGCCTGGTGCAGGGAGGAGACCAGTCGACACCTTGCACGTCTGACCCCAGGGCAGCCAAGGGGGAGGTGATCAGTCCTTCCCCTATCTTCTAGTTTGGAACTTCAGGGATGAAAACTAGCATCAAGTGGATGAAGGCGTTAGCCGTGGGCCTTGGAGAGAGTGTGTCCCCTCCCTTTCCCTGCTCAGCCACTTTGGTCCCATGGTCCCCAGCCCAGGCAAGGGTGTGGGTGTTACTACAAGCCATTCCCATCAATGTAAATAAAGAATAAATGCTGGTAACATGGGTTACCAGAGTCCCTGCCTCCTACAAAGAACTGCACTGTTGAAAACAAGGGTCTCTAGGGTAGCCAGGTAGCCGCAGCCCCAGGGGACAGCAGGGGGCAGTGTTGTCAGGAACAAGCCAGCCATAGCTGAAGCCCCAGCCCACCAGGAGTGGTCTCAAATGAAGGCCGGCTCTGAGTCCTACACCTTGCTGAGCTTCCGCTTTCTGAGCAGTAAAACAAAACAGTCCAGGCCCACTCCCTCAGATGGATATATAGCTTAAGACCCCAAAGACCCCAACTCTCCAAGTACAAATAAAAGTAGCTGAGGTCTCTTAGGGGACAAGAGGACTAGGACAAAAGCCTGCACCTCCTTCTCCTCACGCCTGACCCTGGGAAAGTGCACCCACACCAACAATCTAAGACAGGATGACAACCAAACACACCCTGGGCCTCTGTACACAGTGTGTGTGTGCCCGCCCACAGCCATTTATTCAAGGCCCGGGGCAGCCTGCCAAATTATAAAGAGCCCTGCTCATGTTTAAGATGATTAGCTCTTCAGCAGAGTTCCCTAGCTTCTGGCAGGGGTGGCAGAGCCTCCTCCACCCTAACCTTAGCTGCTCAATGGCCAGCCCTGCCCTGACTCAGCCAGGCTAAGGGCAGGCATGCACACACATAGACCAAAACCCAGGCTATCTGTACGACTAAGGCTCTGTGAGCAAGGCCCACAGAGATGAGGGCCAAAGGGGTCTCCAAGTCTCAGGACGACAAACACAAAGCTCTTCAGGAAGGAGTGAGGGGCACAGCTCCTATGTCCCTGGCAACAAAGGTCTCCCTGTTAACATCTCTGTCCTTGTTAGGGAGACCACTACATCTTCAGCCCACTTCACAACGAGCCTCCCCTTCCAAGTGGAGTTCAAGCCACCCTGCAGGCTTCTAGGATAAGAACATCCAAGGTGACTGAGGATGAAAAGACTACCTGCCGCTGGGAGCCCACATGGTGCACTCGGGGCTCACCTCACTCACCCACAAGCTATAAGCAAGGAGGCTCTGATGGCCTTGAATCTCAGCTGGAAGCCCCCCACCTACCCAGCCCTAAATCGCAGGCACACATTTGCAATGTGCTTCTGACAGCTGTAGTTATCTGCGGCTATCTTCGTGATATCAGTGATAGATGGGCATCACGATGTGCTGGGTCCCTTACCCACTGGGTTAAAAACTTTCAATTCTTCATCATTTCAACTCCCCTTCTGGCCTTACACACAAACCTAAGACTTTGGGCCATCCTGGAAGAATTCTGAATGTATTCACTCACTGATGAGAAATACATAGATGACTCTTAGGAAACAGCCCCATGTCTGACCTTCCCCTGGGCAGTGGGCACCTCTAGACCTGAGTCCCTCTCTCCTCTAGACAGGAGTGTGTGGTGTTGGCAAAGACAGTTTGGAGTGGTCCATCCCCTTCCCTCCCCAAAATCCAGTCTTTATCCCCAACAAAGAAGGCTTTTTCTGCAGGATGCCTGGGACCTTTGGGTCAGGTGAGAACACAGTTTGATCAGGAAAATGCCACAATCCAGGAAGCATGCAGATCCTCACCCAGATTTACAAATACCTTTCGGCCCCCAACCTGTACAGGTTTCTGGCTTAATCAAAGCCACTAAACACAGCCTGAAGCCGAGACTCCCCCAGCACCACCCAGCGGGGCAGAGAGCTGCACCTCAATCCATGTCTCACAAAGGTGACAAAAGCTGACACCTAAGCAGGTGTCCGCTCATCCGAGTTTCCAGGAATCAGTTACACAGACACACAAGGCAATTCCCTCTAACGGGGAGCTAAACTCTCAGGCCCTGGTACCGGGTCAGACAGGGATGTCCACACCATATCCCTGCTTCTCTGATCAAACCCTCACTTCAACCCACTTTCCTCTTTTTTACCCCTAGAATACTGCATTTTATAATTTCCCTTAGAGGGAGTATGTTATTTCCCTAACTGAACAGTGGCTTACAAAATAGTCCTGACCTTCCTGCCCCTCCTCCTCCTTGTCACCGAGCAACAGAAATTAAATTGATTCTCACTATCAGCATTCTGCATCTCACTGATTATGCCC
The DNA here is from genome assembly GCA_002564285.1 of Tympanoctomys barrerae. NCBI lineage: Eukaryota > Metazoa > Chordata > Mammalia > Rodentia > Octodontidae > Tympanoctomys > Tympanoctomys barrerae. Next base: position 17,265 of record NDGN011211280.1, read on the forward strand.
AGCCGCCAGGAAAGCCAGCTTTCTCCTCCATCCCATGCACAGAAACCCTGTTGCTAAATCCAAGCCCACAGCTCAGGAAGGAGGGGACAGAGGAAGAGGGGGCACCCAAAGGGCCCAGGTAACAATTTATGGTCCCCATGTCACTGTGCTCTTATCTCTGTGGCCAACCCCTTCTGAGAAATGGTACCCGTTACCGAACCCCGGGAGGGTTGCCCTTGCAGCTGGCTGTTTGGCACAGTGGCCCAGTGGGGAAGGGAAGGGCTGCAGTGGAGAACCTCCCTGCCCTCACCAAGCCCACCTCTCCTCAGCACGCTGCGGCAGCACAGGTGCCCAGAGCCAGGCATGCCGGGCGCCTCAGCCCCTTTCAGCAGAGGAAAGTGCAGAGGCCACACAGGCTGCAGCAAGGCTTCGTGAAGGCCACGCCTCAGGAAGGCCCTTCTGTAACTCCCCTGGCCAAAGAATGCCCTCTATCATGCAGCACACTGAACTCTCCCTTCCGAGCACCCGGCGATACTGCGCATGTGTATGTCCAGGTATCTGCCTAACGTTGGTCTCCCCTGTCTGTGTTAGGCCCTAGGAGGGCCAGACCATGGCTGCCTTCTCTCCCACAGTACTAAATGCTCATAAATGCTTACTGACTGATAAGAAGAAAGAAGCCCTCTCCCACAGCTACCAGAAACAGGATGCAAACTTACTTTTGGCTGGGCCTCTGGGGTACTCATTTGGCCCATGCTACAATGTGGAGAACACAGGGCAGGAATGGCAGTGTTCTCCTTTTCCTTTCATCCTACCTCTCCTTATTTTTGTTTGGATAACAAGCTAGAAAAATGCATCCCTACCCTCATACAAGAGAAAAAACAGGGCCGAAGAAGAAAGTTGCAGGCAAATTTTTCACACAGTGAACCACAAATCCTCTACCTGGACACCCACTGAAAACATGCTATCCTCCTCTCTCCAAGTACTAGCTCCTGTCCCCAGGTTCAATCCTAAGCCACTCTATGGCTGTCACATGGCCCCAGGAGCAGCAGTCTCCCTGTCCAGTCCCTCCCAGAGCTGGAATTCAAGTTCAATCTGACCCAAGATCCTTTACTGGCATCCAACAGGTCTGGCTCGTGGAGTCAGATGACTGGGGAGCAAATGCCAAGGGACTTCATTTATTTATCGCCACCTCATTTTGTTCCAAAAGGACCTAGAGTTGTCTTACAAAAATACCTACATGATAGAAAGAGATGAAGAAATGAGCGAGGATGGGAAATACCACGTATTAGGTTACCGCCCAAAAGAATGCATCGAAATTGATAAAAAGCATTCTCAAGAAATCCTGAATTCCAACCCCATCAGAGAGATGAGAGGTACTGCTGCAGACATTCATTAGACGCTGTGCCTGCCACCCAAATGTCGCCATTCAGCCTTGGGGATTCATCAACAAGGCACACGCCAGGCTCTGGGTTGTGTCTCCGACGGCCTTGAGTCCCACGTCCAGTACCTTGCGGCTGGGGAGAGGCAGGCTGCTGGAGTGCACCACGACTAGGGCAGGAAGGGTGGGGAGATGTTTTCTGCCGAAGCTCAAGCACTCTCAGAGTTCGCTCCCTGCACAGAAACCCTGGCTGACCTTGGGCAGGACTAGATGCCTTCCTCGTCCTTCCAATTCTGCAACTTTTATGATTTTATGATTCGCTCCTGTCACAGTCAGAGGAGTGGTTTTATTGGAATGTCCATGGCAATCAGTCATCTTTCAGTTCCAAGCTGCGGCTCAACTGTCCACTTCCACACGCTGCCACACCCCTGCCTCGGGCCCTTCAGGATGGGCTGCCCATCCCGAGGGCACCGCTGTCCCTGACTCTGCACTCTCTGCTTTCGTTTCCCATGCCTGCCCGCCCCTATCTTAGCAGGGCCTGGCCCACACAGGAGCTCTCTCCTTTCATCCACCCAGCTGGGTATCAGGGTTAGGTTTTGTTTTTCTACACTTTTCAGAGAACTCGATACCCAGAACAAAGTACCACAGCTTTCCCCAGAAAAGCATAAACCTTTTTCCTCCTGTTATCTGCCCCAATCCTTGTTATAGCCCACATATCTAACAAGTATATACCCCATATCACATCTTCCACTCAGCCCGTCATGAATTTTCTCATTGAATCTGCACTGTATCCTGTATGGATTTACTTTATTATTTTTCCATCTTTTAGATCAGAATACAGACTCAATGAGGTCGGGTCACTTGCCCAAGGCCACACCAGGTAAATTCCAAGTTTACCTCATCCCAAAGCTTTTAACCACTGCACCCTACAGCGATACCAGCTTCCACAAGCCATTAAGAACTGTCCCGGTTTGAATTGCTTCGTCATGGGTTATGAGTTTTGAAGAATGAGTTCATTCCTCGAGCTTAGCCACTAACACCACAGTGCAGGGAAGAGGCGAGGGGTCCATGGTCCAGCAGACCTGGCTCTGGTCTTTCCTTGAAGCCTCTCATACACACAGTTTCCCGTGGGGACAAGGACAGCCAATAGCCCCTAGGTCTTCTTGGGCCACCAAGTGGTTATCCAGTTCCTGGATAGATATTCTCCTATCAGGGATGAGCTTAGCTCTTAGCTTTTGGAGAGCTCCAGTGAAACAAATCCATCGTGTGGTCCCTGGCGAAGCAAGAGCCATTACCGAGAAGTTCAGGACCTTCCAAAGGAGCCCCCCAGTTCTGCCGGCTGGGAGGCCCCAAGTACACATAGCAATGATTAAGTGGTACCTGAACACAGCTGACTCTAAGTGCTGCGGAGCTAGGAGAGAAGACAGTAGCTCAGAGATGTCTGACTCAAACCCTGGCAGGGGATGTTAAGGCCAAGTCACATCTGGTGGCCCTGGTTCTCCCTCACCCCGTCACAGATCAAGTGGCCTTTAAAGAAACAAGGGCCTTGTTCACTGTCTGCTTAAACCCATTCAAAGGCTTCCCCATGTCACTTGGAACAAAATTCAAACTCCCCCTTTCGCCCATGAGACACACAAGCTATCTGTATCATTCCTCTCCCATAGGTCACCACATCTGTCCTTGTCGAACTCGGGCCTGCCACGGGCACCTGCACTGCTACGCCCCCTCCGGCTCCTCCTGACCACCCCATCAGAAGCTGCCCCGGCACTGTCTCATCAGCCAATAATACTCCACAGCAAATGGCACAGCCTGGTATTTCTATCATTTGTCTGCCAACATATGCGCATACAATTCAAAAACAGGAAATTCTATCATTTGAGACAATACAGTTGAATACCTGGAGGATATTATGCTACTCAAAACAAGCCAGGTGCAGGAGAAACACACCATGATCCTATGCACATGTGGAATGAAAATACGTGAAACGCAGGGAAGCAGAGAGCAGAAGCATAGCTGGGCATGAGGGTGCACACCTGGAATCCCAGCACTTGGGAGGCTGAGGCAGGAGGATCGCAGTGAGTTCAAGGCTACAAAGTGAGCTCCAGGCCAGCCTGGACTATAGTGAGATCCTGTCTCCAAAAGTCAAAGATGAAAAAGAGAAAGGAGAGTCATAGTTACCAGAGCAATAAATGGGGAAGCTGATGGTTGATGCTGGGGAAATGGGGGTCAAAGGAGAGAAAGCTTAAGTTAGACAGGAGGTAAATTCTTACCATGTATGCTAACTACACTTAATCACACCAGATTGTGTCTTTCCAAATTGCTGAAAAGAGGAGATTTTAAAGGTGCTCATTGCAAAGAAAAGTATGTGAAATGATGGATGTTAGCCTGCTTCACTCATTCCTCACATACATGGAAGATATCCTCGCATTGTGTTCCACAAATATATGCAATTATTTGTCAATTATCAATAAATTTTTAAAAATTTAAACATGACATCATCTCCCACTCTAATTTTTTAATTGAAAAAATGTATACAACTAAAAAAGGGAAAGGAGGAGGAGAAAGGGAAGGGGCACCCTGTGATCCAGTAGCACAAGCCAAGACCAAAAGTTCTACAGGAACATAGCACAAAAGGAATGCTTTGCTGGGGTTAACTGGCTCTTAGGGGTGCTAGAAAATCACAGCAGTGAGCATTTCACACAGGGTTCCGGGGCTGGCAGTCCGGGAGGCCAGGCAGGGGTTGGTGACTGTGCATGCAGAAAAGGTCTCTGGACTCAGAATTAGGGGACCTGGCTTCAAAGCACAGTTCCCTACTATGCTGGTTTCTTAGGGCTGCTATAACACAGCCAGGAACCCTGGAACCCGCTGCCTCACTTCTGGAAGCCGGAAGTCTGAAACTGATGTGTTGGCTGTGTTGGTTCCTTCAGAAAGTCTTAGGGAGGAGCTGTTCCCTGCCTCTTTCCCACCTTCTGGTGGCTGCCAGCACTTACGGGTGTCACCTGGCTTGGGGAGCTTCGCTCCCATCCGGCTCTGACCCCACCTTCACAGCGTTCTCCCCTTTCCCCCTGCCTTGTATGCTCTCTGGGCCCAAATTTCCTTCTCTCAAAAACCTGCTAAGCACTACACAGGGCCCAGCCTCCTCCAGAACAACCTTGTGTTACTAATTACATCTGCAAAGAATGCCTTTCCAAGGCCACATTCTGAAGTTCTAGCTGGACATTAATGGGGGGGGGTCCCCATCTAACCCACAGCACCCAGCAACCTAGTATGCAACTTCAGCCAAGTTCCCCATGGTGTCCACGCATCCCTTTCCAAGCATCACTCCATCCCAGAACTCAAATTCTTGCCCTCGGGAGAGATGACAATCATGTGCCAATCGCATCGGAAGGGGCCATCCACATGGCCCACAGTGAATGGACTGCAGATGTTCTGTGGCAGGAAGGGCACGTCCACTCCAAGTTGGGCAGCACTGTCCTGTCCAGGGTAAGCCGAGTCCGAGGAAGGTGTGTTAGATGGAGCATGCAGAAGGTACGTAATGAATTAGAACAGGAGAAAGCATGGCAGGGAATCTTCTTGGGAGGAAGTGGTGGATCAAGCTGGCTCTGGCTGAGGGCACCAAGCAGGACAGAGGTGTTCACCTTTTCAGGAAGTGTTTGTCAGATAATATCAGGCTCCAGAAGTGAGTCAGGAAAAGCTGTCAGTGAAGCTACTGTCCTCCCAGACACAAATGCAACAGGAGACCAGACTGGAGTCAGTGAGGTCACTGTGCAGAGGGCGGGGAGAGGCGAGCCAGGGACGTTCAACCAAGTGTGCAGCAATGGTGGAGGTGGGGGAGTGCAGTGGGGGTGGGGGGCTGCAGGCGCAAAGAGGAAGGAGAGCAGAGACAGGCTGAGGCCATGAGCATGGGATCTAGGGATGAGCATCTCTCTTGGGGCCAAGTGCAAGGACAGGGCCCAAGGCCAATCTGGGGATTCCACACAGGGGCAGCCCATCAGATGCCTAGGGGCGACTATCTCCTAACCCTGTCCCATGCTGGGACCTGAGACCCGCTATGCACAGGGTGCAAAGCCTCCTGCATGAGGAGGCACAGGCAAGGCAAAGACGGGAGCGACACCACTGCCGGGGCCTGGTCCCCAGCCCGACTTCAGCAATTCTTGGGGCTCTTGGGGGCTTCACCAGCCTCCCAAGTCACGGATGAGGAAACCAAGATCCCTTCCCATGCTGAAATTCTGTGATTTGCAACCACCAGAGCCATATTAAGTGCCTGGTAATTCAATAATTCAATTAAGAAAGCTCAATTTTTCAAGGCTTAATATTTAATGGAAGAGTTATGAAGTGCGACACAACTCACTGTGATTAATAGTTAAAATTACAGGCCAAGCACACTGAGGAAGAAAGGCACGGCTTAGTGGGAACATTTCCTGCTGCAAGGGGACACAGTGAGTCCCACCTGTGGGCTAGAGCTGCTTCAGGGAGGCTTTTTATGGACAGTTATCTGGCAGGCTCACCAGGGGAGCTGGACACTACTTACTGGGGGGAAGAGCTCAAAGTGGGGCCCCTCATGACCCACCAACAAGCCAGACAAATCAGCTCCTGAGCTGGAACAGGGCCCACCCTGACAGTGGTCCCATCCTTCTTCCTCTCCAATCAAGTCTTCCAGGAGGAAGATCAGAGAAGGAAAAGGAGGTGACTGAGGTCTGACCGGCAGTTAAGGGATGGCAGAGACTTGCTGACGATCAGCCTTCTTGTGTCAGGCAGACCCTAACTTGGAGATCCAGGCGCCTCTGGGCCTCAACAACTCAGGAGCATGGTTCCTGCAAGGATGGGCCACTTCGCCATGCAAGGACACACTCCTCCTGCCCCTGTGGCTGCCTGTACTGTAAGCTCAAAGAAAGATTCACACAGTCAGAGTGCAGGTACTCAAGGGGTTAACTCGACCTCTGACCCGTTGAACACATGTCAGCCAAAAGTGACCTGCTGTGGTGGCACCTCTGCTGGGCCTTCCAACTTACTACCCTCCAGTTAAGCAAAATGGGAGGGAGCAGCTATGAGTTAACATTTGATACTGCAGGGACTTGAACAATCAGGGCCATTTAAATCTAATAGTGGATGGGCCAGGCACTGGTCCAACTCTGTCCTATACAGTTGGATAGCTTGGTGTACTTAGGCTAGATTAATAAGATATCGTGAGTGTCACGGTCTTGGCCTAATACATCATAGGATAGAAATGGCTCCCCATGTGACATGTCAAAGGGTCCCTCATGAGTATTGTTGGAAGTACTCAGAGCCAGACAAATTTAAGAAATCTAATAGTGGAATAAAAGGGCATGGTCTCCAGTTGAAAGATTTGCAAAGGCTGAGCAAATGGGGTTCCTGTTTGTGTTTCTTGGTAGCACCTTTCCATGCCCCCAAAAATGATGATCAGGGCCAAATTCAGGAGGAAAAGGGGCACCCAATCATCTCAGCCTCACTCCACTTCCTCCAGCTACCTTTGGATAGACAGGGAGCTAAGTTTAGGAACAAGTGGTGGGCGGAGGTCCTGAGACCTTCAGCCTTTAGAAGGAGCCAGACAGACGGAATCCGTTGAGTGCAGCCCTGGAGTCTCCTACATGGGAAGATAAGAGGTGAAGAGCACGTACCAGAAAACTAAATGAAGGAAAGGCCATCACTTTTAGGGATGTACGTATCAGGGAAAGACGATCCATGAGCGAATCAGACGGACAGCTGTCCCGTGTCACTAGCACACCTTGGACTCCACCATCTCAGAGTTGGACGGAGCATTGAAACTGCCACATCTGCCCACAAGGAAAACAGCCACAGGGCAGCAAGACACTCACCACCAATACCAGAGAACCACAGGGGCAAAGAAAAAGACGAGCTTGGATTTGGCAGAAAAGATATTTAAAAGCAGTACTAATTAATTATAATCACCGATGTGAACTGTTTGCCATTCATGCCTAATTATCGTGCAGTAAAATGACGGTGTTTACCATCAAAAGTGCATCACGTTAACATCGGGGTGGGCTTCCTTTGGTAGCAACAAAATTTGCAATGGATGGGCAATATTAGATACTTTTTGTGGTCATCTGCTAACAACCTCGAGGCTCTGGAGGGAGTCCCATTCTTATAAGTAATAAGACACGTATGCTTTAAATAAGCATCACACTGAGCACACACTGTGCGTGAGGTCTTCCGCCAAGAGCTCACATGCATCTCTCTGTAAGATTCACGAGCCTTGTAGCATCCGTTCTACTACATCACCACTTCACACATAGATTCCCTTGCCCAAGGTCACACAGTTGGGAAGTGAAAAGACCCACAACTGGCAGCCAGGCCTTCCTGCCTCGCATGTCCACGGTTCATCACCAGTGTTGACAACTGCAGGGCAAACATGCAGAAAATAAGCCTGTGGCGAGGGCTTACACCAAAATGCTAATTGGGGCTGGCTCTCCCAAGTTCTTCCTTCAGCTCAGCCATTTCTACAGAATTTTGTACAAGCAATCTATAGGAATGTAAACTGCCTGCCAGTCCTTTGTTTCACTTGTTTGTGTTAAAAGGACAACAGATCCACTGGCTATGATTCTCCCCTCCCACCACAGGTCAAATAGGTGGCAGGAAGGTGGGAGCCCAGGCACCCAGGGTACAAAGAGTCCTGGCTGGCCAGCTAGGCCAACCTTCAGCATGCTGTGGATGTCCTTGTACCCGGTCCCTGACAGATGGTCCTCACTTCATCACAGCCTCCCCAGATGTCAGGCGAATGGACAGAAGCTCCAAAAGCGTCCAGCTGGGAAGGACAGTAGCAGCAAGCATCACTCAGTGATCAGCCCTGCAAAAATGGCTTTCCCAGCATGCAACATGACGCTATCCGCTTCTCCTCTTCTTACTGGGAGGGCAAAATAACTGAAGGTAATCTTCTAGATATAAAAAGCTAACAGAAAGCTTCCAAAATCAAAGCCAGCCTCTCCTCATTCCCAGGGATCTTAGCGCACTGCCATGTGTTAGGCAGTCGTACAGAATCAGGGTGAAGTGCTTGGCTACCCCACAACAGCCAAGGTTATCTAGAAGGTTCCAGCGACCTGAGGCCAGGCCTAGGGAACTACAGAGTTCTGCCTGCTAAGACTAAAGACACTCTAGGATCTGGGGCAGGGCGTGGGGGGAAGCTGTTTCTCAATTTAGGAAGAAGCAGATATGCTGGGAAAGATCTGGCTGGCAGCAGGGTCAAGGGCTACATCTAAGGCATCGCATCACTACGTAGAGCTTGGGAATCTTCTGACAGTCTGGATTCCCAATGCCTCGTTCATAGACCAGGCCTGCCCCACAGACTGTACCCCAAATATGTATCAAGCAGCACACAGGTGGTTACCTGAGAGAGAGGAGGTCATTCCGAAGCACAGCGAAAAGAACTGAAGTAGCTGGACACATCGATCTCAGAAAATAACATGGTGAGCATGAAGACGCAAGGGAACAAACCCTAACACATAGATTAGGAGAGTTAGTATAAAACAGCTATCTGCTATTCAATTAATTTCATGTCCCATAGGCGTGACTTCATTTAACATATGAAAACAGCTAACCAAGGTCTCCCAATCTTAGCTGTGTTTATATTAGGACTTGTAAACGTAGACCTCCTTCCCTTACTATCTAAACACAGGTCCATCCATTTGTACTTTTAAAAAAGCTCTTTAGAGCTAGGCATAACAGTGCATGCCTAGAAACCCTGCACCTGGGAGGCTGAAGCAAGAGGATCGAGAGTTTGAAGCCACATAGTGAGTTCAAAGCCAGCCTGAATTACATAGCAAAACTGTCTCAAAAAGACCAAAATTCACACACACACAAATTCTTTAGATAGCCCTGATACACAGCCACACATTCAACCCTGGACCTGACAAATATTTCATTTAGCTATACTATGTCTAACCCAGTGGTGGTGACCCTGTGCCATGTGCTACAGAAGGCTGCTGATGCCTCTGATGCTCCCCAAGTTTCTCCATCTCTGAGCTAGTCTATATAATATATAAAATATTTATCTACGTATTAAAGAATTATTCAAAATACATAGATGGGCAGCGGGAGGGCAGTTCCTCCAGAGAGCTCCAAGAGGCTAGAATAAAGAACTGATATTTACTCCTGGAGTATTCTTCCTTAAACTATTAGAAGCTGGTTAAAAAGGAAAAATTGATGCCTTGGTGAGCTGAGATTCCTAACACATCAAATTTGCAAGGAACATTACAGAAAAGCTGCACATATGGGATTGTACCTGACTGGAGGCCCACACAGAGGTTGGAATAAATAATTTTGTCCAGTGTATTCATCATTAATGGCACATGACATTTATTAACACCCATGTATTGTGTCTGGCACTTTACAGAGGTTGCCAATCTTACACTCTAGGACACAAGAAGCAGGCTCTATACCTCCACTCCTCTGCTGGAGACAGCCCGGGTTCCCCTCACACACTCAGCCAGCTGTCCCCCCACATCT
>NDGN011211324.1:0-11822 GCA_002564285.1 Tympanoctomys barrerae
CTGGGGATTGAACTCAGGCTCTTGCACTTGCCAGGCAAGCGCTTATTCTACTGAGCCATCTCCGCAGACCTGGCACTTTGTGATAACCAGTTTTTAGGCTGAAATTTAGGTACTCATCTCAGATTTGCCATCGCTGGCCTAATGGCAATCACAGCAACTGGGTAACCAGTACCAGAAACTAGTCCAGTCAAAGTAGTGATCATGGGAAACTTAGTGCTGAGATGTTTCTGCAGAAAAAAGGGCCCGTGTCTGTGTCTATGATCTCACCTGAAAGCCCCTGATATTTTCTAGATGTATAGAGATCTTTGCTAGGTTTTCTAAAGCCTCTCGCTACAGTACAGATACAGACACACGGTGACACACAGATACATGCTGCAGAAAGCTACTGCATGGACCCTGATACCTATATTCTTATATACTAGATGCAATGTTATAGTTCACAGCTTTATTTTCTTCACAAAGTAGGAAACATGACAAGTCTGTTCGCAGTGTTTCTATATTAGGATCATCTTGCAACTCCATCAGAGAGCGGCAGGAAGCTGCCCCTTATTCCACTGAGAGATCTCTACCAGATAGGCTCAGTGACCCGTTCTTTCATTGTTCTATTGAATAATGCACAAAGGTTATGTGCAAACACACAAAGGGCAGCCTGTTTCCCTTTTTTGGCCTGGTCACAGCCTGGCCAGGGGACAGAGCTGGGTAGCTTTCATGGCCGTGTACGTTCCTCACGCCTCCATGTTACAGTCACAGTCGCCACCCTACAAATTCTGAGGTGATGTCTCTGTGCCACAACCGTTTTCTGGTGACAGAGTTCCATGGACACTGAGGCTCTGAGAGAAACTGAGGTACCTTTATAAGAAGTTTTTGCTGTTTAGCCAACAATGACATATTTTGTAAAAGCGTGAGTGTATCTTGTAAGTAGGTAAAATGAATATCACTTTTTAAATTGTTCAGTCTCTTTCTTCTTGTATCTCACACACCCTTCCCATTTCTTTACAATCCCCATTTGCTTCCTTTTCCTTAGCACCTACTCAGCCCCAGGCCCTGCTCTATTTCCTGTCCTCATTTTCTGAACAACTAGGACCTATTTCTGATCATCCTTGCCAAGCTGTGGATCTGTGGCTTCCTGTTCACCCACCCTCCATTGGCTACTGACGCTGCATTCCCACTACAGTGACATGGTGACTGGGGCCAGCTCTCTCCCAACAGGAGCAGGAGCACAAAGCACCTAGAGAACCGCATCTGACCTTCACGTGGGTTTTCTGCATCTCAGACCATTGCAGGGGACTCTGAAAACTCTGAGTCAGAGGGGCAGGAGACTTGTCCTCAGAACACTCCCGGATCTATTTGAAGACCAAAAAAACAAACAAAACAAAAAAAAGGAACCCAGCACAGTTCTCAGAAGGGAATACTCTGCAGTAGCTGGTGTTTACCAGGTTCCACTGGGTGCTGGGGAGGAAGTGGCTGCTCTAACCCCAAGGGGGAAACGCTTGCTTAAAACAGGAAAATAGAACTCTTACTACTTTCCATTAGTAGGCTTCAAGATGCCAGCCACACTTGGAAATGCTTGCACAAGCACTCTGAGTCCTGAGATCAATGTCAAGGCCCAGTCTGATAGCCCCTAAGTCCCAAGCACAGATCGGGACATAGATATAGGTCCACTCTTTTCCAGAAGCAAGTCAGCACTGGAAAAGTTCTCCTCACTTCCAATCCAGCACTAAAGGTCCACAAGCCCCAAGGGGAGCCGTAGAGAGCATAAGTAGGAGGCGGAAAGGGCTGTGTGGCATCCAGAAAAGAGCCTGAACCAGGACAGGGACAGCAAGCTGGCTGTTGGGCCAGAGCTACCTTCCCAGCTATGGAACTACAGGCCAATTCCTCAGCCATCCACCCTGCTTCCTGGTGTCTGTTTTCTTATAGAGGAGTACCATTCCTTATGGATCTGCTCACACCCTTGGGTGGCTGTGAGAAGTGTACATGGAGTGATAGACAAAGGTCTCACGTGCTGTCCGAGTGCTGGGTGTCACTCTCACCCACACTGAAATCAGTAGAGAGCTTCCTTGAGTCCTGACCTCACTCCTCAAACCACTCCCTCAGCTGCATTTCTACTTGAGTACTTCCCCAGTCACCCCTCGGAGGCCCATCTGCAATTCACCGCAGACTTCCGCAGTTTCAGTGGAAGACCCTATAGCCTCTGGTCAAAGGAGCATCCGCGAGCCTGCCTAGCAGAAGTGGGGAGAACTAAACCAAGCCTCAGCTCTCTGTTGCCACATTCTCTGTGATCCAAAGGCAAAGACTTCACCCTCAGCAGCTAATTTGCCTGCGGAGAGGGTGAGACTGGCCCGAACTCTGAGTCATATTTTCCATTTAGTAAAATGAACATCTGGCTGCTGTGTGACGCCTTTCATGTACAGTTGTCTAACTCACACTCACCTGAGGGCTAATTCCGAAGTTTAAAGCAATGCAGAAAGAGCAATCTCGGACACCCCATCCTATCACATGCTTTAGCATGGTACACAAACAGGGTAGTCAGCCAGCTTGGTTTCACTATTACTGTTTTATTCTAACAAAGAACAGTGGTGGTTCAGAGGAGCCACTACTAGCAGGTCCATGGGCACTTACAAACAAGAACTCATGATTTTTTTTTTTATTTTTTTTCTGAGGCAGGGTCTTGCTGTGTGATTTAAGGATGCCTTGAACTCACTTTGTAGCCCAGGCTGGCCTCAAACTCATGGCCATCCTCCTGCTTCAACCTCCTGAGTGCGGGTATTATAGGAGTGGGCCAATGCATCTTAATTTTTTTCAATATAAGAATTCAAAGGAATTTTGGGTCCCAGGGGCCATACTGCATTTCCATCTCAGGGACAGGCAAGTCAGTTAAGGAAAGAACTCTTCCCTTCCATAGACACACACACACACACACACACACACACACACACACACACAGAACCTAACCATAACCAGTGACTTAACCTTCATAAACCTTGGCTTACTCATCTGCAAAATAGGGATAACAGCAAAACATGCCCTGCCAGGTTCCCAAGGTTATTATGACAACCAAGTGAGAAAACAGATGTGCAAGTGCTTTGCAAACCACAAAACAGAGTCTTAAGCGAGTTATTGTTATCTAGCAAAACTGCCTTGACCATAGCCCGGAAATCTGGAAGTATTTTATTCTAACTCATGGATGAGCTTACACCACACCTTGATTTACAAAGAACTTAGGGCAGTGCTTGAAAGGGTTCTTAAATGACTGCAACATGAATTTCTCCAAGAAAGTTAGACAAACACCACAACGACGGGTAGTAGGCCTGTGTATAAGAGAGCTGCACATTTTCCACTTTTGTTTTGATTTGGTTTTGGCTTTTGAGCTTGCTTTTTAGGTAAGAATTAAGTATTCTGTTGGAAGTCTCTGGGCTCCCACCCCCACAGCTCCCTCTCACAGCCTACTCCCATCTTCCTCAGCCCCCAGGCTGCTTTGGAAGGGCAGAGGTATTTGAAATTCCGCTCAGCTGAGATCTTAAGGCCCTGAGGCATCCTCATCAACCTTGGGGGGTGGGGTGGGGACCACAGGAGTTTCCAGGCTGAACAAAGACTTATTCTGCTCACAAGGATATTTACCAACCCAGCCTGTTGTGTGTGCCAGAATCAGGGTGAGAGAGCTGAGCTGGGACAGCCTCCCGCTTCTCCTTCTCCGCTGGCACATGCACCCTTCTCTATTATTAGCAACCTAGGCAAGAGGCCACCAGAGCTGGGGACAGCCCTTTGTGTCAGGGGGGAGGAGGCAGGAAGAGGTGTGTGTGCTGGAGAGAAGCAGGTGGAACTGTCTGAGGTTTCCTGGGGGGCAGGGGCATGTCGAGCAGTCTCCTTCCTCCTCCCCTCTCTGATCTCACACACCACTAGGCCAAGAGCAGAAGCCCTGGTACTCAGACCGTCCTAGGTGTGGCCCAAGATGCAGCCCTGCACCTTCTAGGCCCACCTCAGACGCATACACCATTCCTGCCAGTAGCCCAGGCTTGGAGCTGCACCGCCAGAGACACCTACAAAAACAAAGTAAGTAAAAGCTGAAGAACCCCTCCTTCTGGAGCAGGGATGCGAGTGATTGCATTCCTAAAGAAAAGCACTCAGGCTTTCTCTGTAGCAACTACCAGAGAAACACACCTGGGGGGGGCAGCATTCTTGAGAGAAGAAGCAGTCTTGGAGAGGCTGAGCTCCCCAGGTGAAGAACACGGCAAACACTGATTAAAGAGGCCAGCGTTGAGAAGGAGAGGAGTAGTGTCACCTTCACACATTTTGTTATTTCATTCAAACAGGTATTTTGCTTGTACTAGTTGACTTGGGATCACATACCTATGCAGACATTACTGAAGGATTCTGAAGACCAAGAGTTGTTTTAAAAGATTCCCCCGCCCCCGGACAGTGAGTCAAGATTTAGTTATTTTGTCCAACTGCAACATATACTCTCTAGCTATACTTGTCCAAAGGCCAAACAAGGATATGGAAGGTACTGAAAACTATTTTTGACCATTATTTATATGAAAAGCATTTTACTAAAGAACTAAGTAGCATTGGATAGGTCAAAATGGCCTATGGAAAAATCAATAAAATGACATAAAACAAAGTGGCTGCCATGCACATTTAGGATGACACATAGGAATCAAGGTGACTACTAAATTTTCAGAGAATCCATACTCTCAACAAGAGAGAAAACCCAAATCCCTTGCACACGGTTACAGTTCTTTTACTGTGTTTTGTCATGGCTGGCAAGCACCTTGCAGGCCACCACAGGAAGTGGACTCGTCTAGTCTTAGGGTTGGAAACCAGTTCTGGAGCCTGGCTAACCACGTGTGTGTTCTGGCTCTGCCATTCCCATGCAGTGTGACTTCACACAAACCTGTGCATGCCTTGCTGGAATTCTACATCTGAGTTTTGAATAGTGTAAGGATTAAGAGGTAAAGTGCCTAGCACTAAAACTAAGTGCTCATTATTCTTATGGGCAGTCTCCACTGGGGAGAAAAGGGCGAAATACCTACTTCTAAGCTTAGGACCCAAGATGACTACCGCTGTGCTGAGGAAAGCACAGGGCCTGGACCACTAGCTCACAGTCACAGCAGGCTTTCTCCGCTACTCTCTGCTCTCAGAAGGTGCTTCCTGTGTGAAAAGTAAGGACAGCACTGTCAATCAACACACTCTCACAGCAGGACAGGTGGAGCAGGCACAGAGTGGGTGCCATGAAGAGGGCATCCCTGCGGGCAAGTGCCAGCGTGCACTGCTGGGGGGGGGAGGAGGAGCAGACCTGCAAGGAAGGCCCCAAGGTGCCCATGGAGCCAGTGCCTCCTCCCCAGGCAGACCCGCTACCTCTGCTAAATCTTCTGGGTGTTTGCTTGTAATAGTGAGGGCATCTATTCAGAATCTCACAAGGTGTCAGTTTCTATTTGTAATCATTAAAAGGTACCAGAAATTCCGCAGAAAACTGTCCCTTTTCCAATGTAGCTGTCTTCCCTCTTCCTCTGTCTGCCTTTATCTCATTTTAAGTCCCTGGCCTAAAGGTGAACTGTGGTGCTAGGTCCCTAGGGAGAAGCTGGGCTTCTGAGTGGAAAGCCTGGGTTCTTTGTGGCCTGGTTCTGCAGTGAATGCGAATTCTGCAACCCCTGGCAAGTCTTGTCAGCTCCGAGTCAGTCCCGAAATACGGAAGGATTAACCACATCAACTCAAAATACTTCAGGGCTCTGAATTTCCATGGCCTTCGTTCGGTTTCCTAAGAGCAGGTTAAAGTGAAGGACTAACCTGAGTCAAGGTTCTACTTCCCCTTTCTACGGGCGGGCCTTACTTTTTTCTTTTAATGGTGCCTGAGGGGGAAACCAAAAGAACATGGGCAAGTTCTTAGTAGCTTAAAGCACTTAAAGTCCGGGAAATTCCACCGGGTTAGTAAAAAACTAACTTTTAAAATGCCTAGGAAAAAGCCTATCGGAATAACCCTGAGTGAGTTTTCATTTCTTTATAATATGGATTTGTCCAATTACTTACAAACGACGTGTAACATTTAAAAAATAAAATGAAAAGTTGCTTTCTTAGGGAGGAAGGTTTAAGGCGGCGCCCGGCTCCGAAAACCCCTCTCTGCCATGTGAACTCTCCCACTCGCAGCAAGCGCACCTAGGCGACTCACCGCGACGGCCGCGCGGGGCGGGCAGAGACGAGCGACCAGCCAAGAAATCCCCTCGGTTCCCACCGCTGCCCACACCGCCCCGGGGGAGCCTCGAAGGAAGCGGGCGGCGCGGTGCAGCGCTGGGGCCGGGCCCCGCCCCTTTCCATGACGCGTACGGGGCGGGGCGGGCCGCACGCATCCCTTTTGGCACAGAGGCAGACACCTGAGAAGCAGCAGGAGGCAAACACATGTGTCCCTTCTTCCTCCAGAGGGAAAATGCTAAACGTTTTACGGTCTCATCTCGGGAACTGGTGGTGAACTTACTGGACAGCCACCGAAATTAGGCACAATACTTAGGAAAAAGGAGAGCAGAGACCCCACCCCACGGCACAGGAAGGCAGGGTGTGGGCACCCAGCTTCTCTGCCAGGACGCAGAGGAACCTGGATAGGAATCGCAGAGATCCGGCTAGCTGAGCTGACAAGCCGCTCAGTCCAAGAACTGGCAAAGCTGGAGCTAAGCCTCTGGGTTCTGCTGTCCATAGTCGGGTTAAGGCCTCTACTCATGGGTTGTAGACCTCCCCGCAACAAAGCCCTCTGGGCACAGGAGAGCTGGCTCTCCCTGGGCTGAAGGATGGGGGAAGATTTAACCCCTCTGGGCGAGCCCTGGGCTCCCCACCCTTCACACGGGCACACAACTTGTGGTTAATTTAGAAAGGGTCCTGTCTGCCTCTGAGGTCAGGACCCCGTGACTGCCAACACCTGTGAAACCTCCACTCAGCAAAAATAGTGCTGGGGTCACAAAATGCGCTACCTTCCTCTCTCACCACCAGGGCAAATTCAGAGGTACAGAGAGGACACCTGACCGGAGACTGCAGTCCACAGGTGCCACTGTTGGTTCTTTCAGGGAGGAATTAGACCAGCGGCTCCTTTAACTCTGAAATGACAGGCAAACTGGTTATTGCAGGCAGCTGTCCTTAAAATGCTGCACTGTCATTGTCAGTATGGAAGGGAAATCAGTATGCACTTGTGTATTATGCAAGAGTCTGTGTCCATTCACAGCTACCCTGACAAAGGCCCAGGCTCACAAAGCATTGAAAATTTAATCAATCCAGACCCCAGGCCTGCAAGATGTCAAGCTACTTACTCACAACTGTCTGGGGCATATAGGAAAACACCTACTTCAAGGTAAAAGATTTGACTCCAAAACTAGTCTTTTATCTTAAAATCCAATTTGTATATAGCATTGTGCAGATTTGGAGCTGGGTTTTACCCTTTCCCACCTGAAACATTTAAATGCACGAAAAAGTGAACAAATACAGTCCTACTATCTGGCCATCTTTTTAACAGCCCTGCAGAACACAATTTCCAACTCTCCAGGTCCTAACTCCACCTTCCTTTGCAAAACAAATGGCTGTATTCCAGCATCTATCTCTCCAATGTCAAGCTGGGGACTAAATACCATTAAATGAAAAGTTAGGTTTCAGAATTATCTGGAAACAGTGTGGTAGGGATGCAGATAGGCCACCAAAATGGTTCCCTAAGAAGTGTTTCATCCTCCCAAAGGATCCCAGGCAGCTGGCATCTCCATCAGTGGAAGCAGCACCATCGGCCAGCCAGATGGGTGTTGCAGGGGTTCATCAGCTTGGCTGTACATGAGCGTCAGCCATTGTTACCTATGTTCCACTCCCGGCAATTCAGACTTAATCAGCTCTGAGTGCAGTCTAGCACAGGATTTATTGAAAACTCCCTCCCATTTCTCAGATGTAGCCAGCTGAGAACTAATGGGCTGGTGTTTGGTCAAAGTGGCCCAAAAGAGTTAGAGAAACATTAAGTGACACTACACTCAGCAAGCTGTAGTGGTTTTTCAGAACAGTGAACACCCAAGGGCTTGTATGTACTGGCAGTGAAAAGTGAGGTGGTGAGGCAAGAACACTGCTGGAGCCAAGCGAGTGGAAATCTAAATCCTGGCTCTGCAGCACTTTGCTGAGTGTGTGACCTAGGCCAAGCCACTCACTTAATCATCCTGAGCCTGATTCCTCATCTGTACACTGGGCACAATAATGCCTCTCTCATGGGCTATTGTATCAATCTGCTACACTAGAA
Organism: Tympanoctomys barrerae; assembly: GCA_002564285.1. Lineage (NCBI taxonomy): Eukaryota > Metazoa > Chordata > Mammalia > Rodentia > Octodontidae > Tympanoctomys > Tympanoctomys barrerae. The sequence goes on from NDGN011211324.1 coordinate 8,246, forward strand.
CATTTCTTGGCACATACTAGGTCCTCAGTAAATGATGCCAATAATGATTAAAATCACCCCAGAATTAACTTTTCTGGTATGAAAAGAAAGATGCCATGGACTAAGAGTCCTTACGCAGGGGAACCTGCTAGTGAGGCAGATTACTATTTCCTCGTGGAAGAGCTACGGAAGTGGAACAGAGCTCAAAGCTATGTGATGGGGCAGGGCAGCAGCTCCCACATGCAGGACACCTCCAGCATTTGTTCCCAGGAGCCTAGCCCAGAAGGGGATGTGCATTTAGAGGGAGAGGCCACAGTTCCACTCCCAAAGTAGGTGGCAGTCACATTGGATTGTGCCATCCAAGACAGGTCTGTCTGCTATGCACTTATATCTGCCTTCTCCTGCTTCAACTGTGACACTGCAGCCTGCCACCTGTTCTCTGTGAATGTGTAGACTTGGCTATAAGAGACACACAATGGGTATCTGTGATGAGTCCCATGCAGAGGGGTAGCAGGAAGGAATCCAGACTGAACCAAGGCTCCCACATGTGCTCTGAGCAACCCTAAAAGAACTGGCTCTAACAGGGCCACTTTTCTGTCTCCTCCACCTTTCATATCTGCAGACTTGATGGGCTCGTTTACCTGCATTATTTCTTGTGATGCTCAAAACAGTCTTATGAGGCAGGTGAGGGCAGAGATTAAGATCACTCCAGTAAGAAAAAACAAAAAAAGCAGTAAGAAAACAGAAGTTCAGGCAGACCCGATGAATTATGCCAGGTCACAGAGCTCATCAGAGGCAGAACCGGCACTTGATCAAGAGCCCACTTCCCTCCTCTATGGCATAGCCGCTCGCTTCTGCTGCACGCTAGATGACAGGGCCTACCCATGAAACAGGAGTAGGCTAAGCTCTGAGTTCAAAGTGCCTCTGTTATAGATTCTCAATTCTGAAACCGTGAAGCACATCTTTCCCTTTCCTCCGAGACCATGGCACAACCAGCTGACCACGCATGGGGTGAAGGAGGACCAAAACCAATCACCAAGCAGCTTTGGATACCTGGGCCCCAGAACAGTTTTCATTTTACCAAGACTTCTTTTTTAAAAAGTAAAAAAACAAAGGTAAACCACGGTATTTTGCAAAGAGAGTTTGTTTACTATTGGTCTGAAAAGGGTAATATTAAATTCTAGTCAATGACAGCACAGACAGCTTTTCAATTCCCAGAACATGCCTATACTGACAAAATTCTCTGGCTTTCCAGGTAGCAGGGAAATTTTCAATCCAAAGAGAAAATGAACTTGGAAAAGGAGAGTAATGGGCCCTCTAATAGCACTCAGTTTTCACCAAGTGAAAACGGACAATTCTGTCACCCTCCAAGTACTGCATGCTGAAGCCATCAGGACAACACTAAGAGAGAGGCACAGACACCGCACAGATCCTACCCGAAAGGGATGTGGGAGCAAGTGCAGAATATCCCTTTGCAGAGAACCCACAACAGGAGAAACACCTGCCCATCTGTCGTCTGCCTCCTGCCTGCCTGGCACAAGACTTCCTGAGGAGTGGACCAGCAGCCTGTGGGCCCAGGAACCTGCACAGAAGGCCTGCACTTGCCTCAGGAACACCTTCCTTCACTGAGCAGGACAGCTGTGGTGTTTCTGGAATCAGGAAAGCTTATAGTCCACACAAGCATGGCTTCAATCTACATAAACCTGACATCATACTTGCCCCAAACTTGAGATCTCTAAGATCATTCTCCTCAGGGAGAGTCCTTTCCCACAGCAGAAAATATTGGTGACCAAGAACTTGGGAGGTTAATGCATGCAAGGGTCTCAGGCCTACTGCTTTGAAAATGATATTCTTCTCTGTGGCTTCATTTGTTCATCTCTGGGAGGCCAAACCTAGGTAGTCGCTCACATCTAGCTCAAGGGTAAGACACCCCAACCAGTGACGGCCCCTGCTTGCTTGGAGGCTCACAGATAAGGCCAGCATCTAGAACTGCAGGGATGATGTGCTGTGTGCTGGTTCCCAGCATTCTCTGGGCAGAAGGCCACTGACTCCAGAACTGGCTGACCACAAGTTCTTCACGCAGAGAAGGGATCTTAAGCAGGAAAAACTACTGGCATCTTTTCCTATTCTTTTTAAATTTTTAATAAAAGACAAAGACTTGCTATAATTCTGAGCTGGCCTCTAGCTCCTGGGTGAAAGTGATCCGCCTCCCGAGTAGCTTGTACTATAGGTGTATACCATCGTGGCCAACTTCCTTTTCCCTTCACAAGTCTGGCAGACATGAAACCAAGGTGGGGAAGAAAGAAAAGAAGCAGCTCTTTGAGCGCAGCAATTAAACCAGAGGCCTCTAGAAGCCCTTGGTCAGTCACCTCTTTAAACCTACACCAGCTGGTGGCTGTCTCCATCTTGGTACATCCTCTTGGTATCAGCAGGCTACCTGAGTTGCCTTACGGTGTCTCCCTTCAAACTCCACCTCATCCTAAGCTTGATGTTCAGTGCCCAAGCTCCTCAACACAGCTCCGCCCAGCCACATCCCTACCTAGAGCTGGAGCTGGCTCACTCACCATTTCCCGTTCCTGCCGAGTGGTCTCAGGTCTCTTGGCCATTGCTCACAACAGATCTGTCTGGTTGAAGTGGTATGGCACCCTCCGTTTCCAGTCACTAAAGTCCAACTTGGCAGTGGAGACCAGGCATGACTGTCTCCCTGAGCCCCCAAGCCCCAGGTCTCCCAGGACAAGTCTACTACTCTCACCACCTGTTGCTCACACCACTCTGTCTGGGCCTCACGGGCTCCCTCACCCTCTGCCACTCAGTGATCTGACTACATTGCTGCAACAAGCAACACCTCCAGTTCCCTAAGGGCAGACACACCAGGGCTTGCTCAGCTGGAATGTTTAGCATGTAACAGGTGTTTGGGTCAATGTTTATGAAGTGAACATATAAAGTTAACTAATTACAAGCCTGAAGACACTGTACAGTTTGAGTAGCCTTCATCCAAAACGTTAAGGGATAGAATGTTTTGGATTTCAGAATTTGGAATATCTTCATGTATATAATGAGATATTTCAGGACTGGGAACCTAAGTCTAAACATGAAATTCATGTATGTTCATATATATCACACACACATAGCCTGAAGGTAATTTTATTCAGTGTTTTTACTCTGCCTGTATTTGAGTGCTACCTACTACAGGAGGTCAGGAGTGGGATTTTCTACTAGTAACCACGTGTTGGCACCCAAAGAGTTTTGGATTTTGGATTAGGGTTGCACAATATGTAAAAGGAAAAGAATTCTACTTCGTGGTCGTGAAGGTCTGGAGCCAGGGGCACGGAGCCACTTGCTGCTGAGCTCTGTAAGGAGCTATTGGGAAGCAGTGGGAAGGGGAAGTAGGAACAGGTGATGGCAAAGGTAGGGGAGGCAGAGAGCAAAGTCACCACTATGAGATGTCATAGGAACCAGCCCTAGAAGAGCAAGGCAAGTTGCTGCAGGAAAGAGAATAGCCCATCCAGCATGGCAGAGAAGCAACTTCACCCCACCCAGCTCTCTCTCTCTCTCTCTCTCTCTCTCTCTCTCTCTCTCTCTCTCTCTCTCTCTCTCT